>QJOA01000009.1:0-144980 GCA_004155915.1 Monosporascus sp. CRB-9-2
TTTTTTATTTTCGTTATAAATTTAAAAAAGAAATTTGTAAGGTTTATTTTAATTTTGGAAAATGTTTTTATTATATTAAATATATTAATTCTTATAATTTTTTTAATTTTTCTGAATTAAAATATCGAAGGTTAATAAATTAAAAAAACCGATTAAAGTTTTAAAAATATTTTGTTAAAAAGGAATTATTTAAGATTTAATAATATTTTAACGAATTATTTAGTTATTTAATCCGGCTTTGGAATTAAAAAAAGTTATTATAACGGCGTAAAATTAAAATATTACGTCGGAAAATTTAAGGTACGAAAGTAATAAAAAAATTTAAACGTTTAAAATAAATATAAAAATAATTAAAAGTTAAAATAGTTATATTTGCGTAAATTACGTTTCCTATTAATTTGTTTAATATTAAAGGGACGAATTAAATACCGTTAAGTAACGTAAATTGGAATTTTAATTTTAACGGTTTTAACGTTATTAATAAAAGTTTTTTTAAAAAACGTTAAACGTTTATAAAAATTTTTGCGGGTTTTTAAATATTTTCGGAATTTAAATAATTTTTTTATTTAATTAAATGTTAAATAAATCCGTTTTATTTCCGTATATTTAGTATTTTTTTTGCCTTATAAATTAATACGTTTTTATAGCTTTTTTTTTATTTTGTATTAATTTTAATTATATTTGTTGCTAATTTAAATAAGGAAATATAAAAAATTAAATAAAGTTTAACCTTTGATAATAGCTTTAATTTGTAATTATTTTCTGAAGTTTTTTTTGATATTTTTGTATAAATGAATATATTTAAAGCTAAGTTTTTTATTAAGTTGCTTAATTTAAATATTTTTAATAATTAAATAAACCATTTCTTTTTCGAAAAGGTTAATTTTTTTTAATTTCTTTTAATTATAATATTTATTTATTTAATTACGTACGAATTTAAGTTTTATTTTTATTTCGGTATATAATTACTTTAATTTTTTTAATATTAAAATTATTTTAACGTTAATTAATTTTTTATGTATATTTTTGTAAACTTTTAATATATAACCAAAATTGGTAATTATTAAGGTTATTTTAATATTTTCGTAATAACTGGTATTATAAGTTAATTATATAATTAATAACCTTTTAACTTAATTATTTTGCTTATAATTAATATAATATCGTAAATACGTTTTTAACGTTTAATTAATTTTTTCCGTTTATCCGTTTATTTACGGTTTAAATGCGCTAAATAATTTATGATTTAATTTAAATTAAATTATTAAATTTTACGAAAATTTTAAAATAAAGATTATATTTTTATTTAATACGACTTCCGTTAACAGTTTATAAGTACCTAAAATATATCGAAAAAAAATATATACGAATTATTTTATATTAATATTTTCGTTATAAGGTAAAAAATTAAAAATTTTTATAAATTAATTAATAATTACGAAAATATTATCGTAATATATTTTTATAGCTGGATTTTTTAATATAAGAAATTTAATAATAAAATTAAATAACGTCCCACACCACTGAGCGCAATATACCAATAAGCGCAACACTTTTTGGTACTTTACAATAACAAATTCAAATAACTGTTAGATATCAGGGGTCCTAAGATAGACAGGACGCCACGGAGATTACCTATGGCGCAGGATGGGGACTATATCAGCCACATCCATTAATATAAGCCCTAACCGACGCGGTTAAAGGACTTCATGATTAACAGAATAACCCATATATATACAATAAAAGGTTACGTAATATCTAATAATTAAAAATCTTATTTGCTTAAAAACTAATCGCGCATATAAACAATACGCGTACTTTATTTAAATTATATTTATTTTAACCGACAATATTAATCCCAACCATTTTTTCGGTAACATATAATACCCTTAAAAATTAGGTACCCTGGAAAACCGAGTTCCGAAAGCAAGCCGATAACCTAAACGTTTAGGAATTTATCGATCCTAAAAGCAACGAAGCATAACCTATTAAATTAAAAAAATTACGGATTTAGGATTTCCTTAAAAGGAACTTACGTACGGTACCGAAATAACAGTTTAACAAATCGATTATTATGGGAACCTTTTAACAAAACGAACCTAACAAATCCGTAAACTTAGCAAACTTAATTACCGATAAATAAAAAGCTTATACCTAAGCCTAAAACGAATTTATATACAAAAATAAAAAATATTATAATATCCGGAAAAATTTAAAAAAACTTTTTAATTAAGTTATATCGTTAATATTACCGATTATCCAGGAAACCGTTTTGCTAAAAAACCAAAACCTTAAGGATTAGTACGTAACGTTAATTATTGCCGGGAAAGTATATAAAAACGACCTAGTTAACGATATTCAGAATTAATATCGTTAATACTTTAAACTTTTCGCCAAGTTACATAAAAAGATCAAAAAATGGATATAAAAATAAGAAAGAATTATAGCTAAAAATTGCAAGCATAAAATACCCGAAATAATAAACTGTCGGACCTGGGTTAAAAATTTATTAACAACAGTAACCCTAGTTCTAGGCAATTAGGCCTCGAACTTTCGAATAATACGTAAAACCGATATTACGAATGAAAAACTTTTATATCTAAAAGTTATAACCGATATCCGAAACGAATAAACGATAATATATTCCTACAAAACTTTAAGACGGAACATAAACGTATCTTTCCCGGCCCTTTATAGGAAAAAAGGAAAGCTTATCGAAATAAAAGATAATTAAAAAACTAATTTAACCGAAAAAGCAACCGGAAATAATTCCCGCCAGTTCCAAAAAGGAGGCAAAGGGGATTTTTAAGGTAATAAAGGTCGTAAAGGAAGAAAATTACGTAATTATTTTAAACGAAAGCGTTAAAAATCCAATTTAAAGGTAAAAAGCGGAAAGCGTTATCGTACTTATTTACAGATTTACCAGCTTTCCGAATATTTTTACGTATTCCCTAAAAAAGTTATTATTAGGTAAAAACTTTTCTTCCCTATATAAAAATTAATTAAGTACCGAATAATAAGCGATACGGTATTAAAAAACGAAATCCGATATTTAAAAAAGAAATAAAAATAAAAGTTTAATAATTAACTTCTTAAAAGGGTAATAAAAAAGATTAAAGCTTATTTCCTTATATAACGTATATAAAAAAAGGAAATTTTTAACTTATTTATTTATCCCTTAAAAAACTTAGCCATTTTTAATTTAAAAATTACCTTTTATATTTTTAATATTATTACGCAATTTTTTAACTTTAAACGAACCTTTTTTAAAAATACCGTTTATGCAAACGATATATTAATATCCATTTTAAAGTACGGGGAAATCGATATTAAGGTTAATAAATTAACTGGCCTATTAATTATGCAATTATACGACGTAACTTATTACGAAAACTTCGTATATAATTTAATATCTTTACGTTTATTTCGAAAAAAAAGGTATTAATAAGATAATAAAATTCTTAATAACTGCTTACGCCGAAAAGATAATACCATTTTTTATTACTTAACGGATAGCTGGAACCAGTTTATAATTAAAAACATCCCAATAAATATTTTCAAAACATTATTCGGAATCCGCTGCAATAAATTTAATTCTTAAACCGAAAAACCTTTAAATACTAATTTAGCAGAATTATGATACTTACGGTTAAAATATTCGGGTTTAAAAATTTTAAATTACCTTACCGATTATTCCAAAAAAGTATAAATTAAAGGATTAACAATTACAAATTGTAACGTTTACGGATGCTTAAAGGCAAAAAAGCAAAATAAACGAAAACCCCGAATTAAATTATTAAAAACAAAATAAAAATTTATAATTAATTTTTTCGATTTCGAAAAGATTCCTAAAGGATATAAAAATTTTATATTATTTACTGATCGTTATTCCGGATATGCGTTCGACCTTTACTTTAAAAACCGAAAAATTAAAACCTTCGTAAAAGTATTCCAGTATTTTTTAAAAATAATAATTTACCAGAATTAAGTATTGCTAAAGGTTTTCGAATACGATAACGAGGTTATTAAAAAAATTAAAGTTTTAAGCTTCCTTTGAAATAAGAAATATATGCGGTACGAACCTTATACGCTATATACATAGTTACAGAACGGTACCGTAAAACGTTCGGAGGGTATAATTAAAAAAAAAGTTCGAATTATAAAAAAGGGGCAAAATTATTAACCTTTTTATAGGTAAAAATTTATAAAACAATAATATATTTATATAACCGAACCCCAAAATATTTTTTTTTTTGGCAATTATTATATAAATACTTTTACATTTACTTTACGTTTAAGAATAACTTAATAATTAAAAACCGTAAGTCATATTAAGCATACCTTAAAGCTTATAACTATAAGGTATACGTTATATCCGTAAATATAATCCTTAAAAAAAACCAATTATAAAAATTAAACCTTAAAATATAAATAAGATATTTTATTAAATATAACTTAACGAATATTTATCGGGTATAAAATCTATTAATTAATAAGGTTTACGTTATACGGAATATTATTTTTAACGAAAAAAAAATTTTTACCGGAAATATTAAAAACTTACGAAACGACCTATTGCATATTACCGAAAAAAGCTTGGCCACCTTATTACAAAATTTTCGGGTATTTATACCTACTTAAACTTTTAACTTATCAAGTTAAAAAAAAAATAAAGAATTTAACGGATTTTTATAAAAACATTAAAATAAAAACGGAAAAACGTTAAGCGGGTACGGCTTTTAAGCGCAAAATGCTTTAAATACGGTATACAATAATAAAATTAATTATCCTTATATTATAACTATCTTTAAGCCTTTTTTAACCCCAAACTTTATTCCTTTATTTATGGCAATATTAATAACCGTTATTATTAAAAAGTTTACGAAACGTTAAAAAAGTATTAATTATTTAATTTAACCGAATAATAATAAACTTAATCGTTACCGGCAGCAAAATAAGGTAACAACCTCGGATAAAATATCCCCGTTATTAATTCCGGCCGAAAAAGATTTTTAGGCCATAAAATAACGCCGGGTAAATTAAAAAATAACGTTTAACGTAAGTAAAAAAATTACTCTAGTCGGTACGTTAAATAGTAAACGGGTAATTAAGGCGAAATTTGCGAAACTTTTTAATAAATTTACTAAATATCCTGGTAATAAAAAGTTCAGCCGAAAAGGTAATTTTAGCTTAAGAAAAGCAAATAGGATACACCGGCGAAACTTGCTATCACCGCCTAAAAAGTACGAAAACCTAAAGTTTCATCCCATAAAAAAGGCTTTCCTTAAAGCAGAACGTACTTACTTACAAAATTATTTAAAAATAGCTACGTAATTTAAAACTAATAAAAATAAGATTAAAGGTTACCAATTATTAAACTGCATATAAATGTACATATATAAATTTAACAAATACGGGTAATTCCAAAAGTACAAAGTTCGCTTTATAATATAAGGTAATTAACAGGCTAAATCCGTACTTAAAAATACGTATACGTTAACCCTGGCAGGAAGATCTTTCAAAATATTTATAATAATAATTACTCGCTTCGATTTGGAACTTATCCAGTACGACGTAATAAACGCTTTCGTTAATACCAAAATACTATACAATATATTTATAAAAATACCCCTAAAATACAAAAAACGAAAGAAAATCCTACATCTATAAAAAGCCTTATACAAACTTCGAAAGGTACTCCTATTATAGTAAAAAAAATTTACTGCTACGCTAAAAAAGTTAAGGTTTAAACCTATTCCCTATAAACCATATTATTTTATTAAAAATAAAATTTTTATTTTCTTTTACGTTAATAATATCATCCTAATTTATCGCAAAAAAAAGCAAGTTATTATAAACGTTATTATAGCTAAGTTACAATCTACCTATTACTTAACAGGAAAAAATAAACTATAATAATTCCTAAAAATAAAAGTTATCAAAAATCGGCAAAAAAAACTGATTTAACTATCCTAATCCAATTATATTAATAAACTTGTTAATTTTATCTTTAACAAAAACGGGCCATTTTCCCAAACGCTTATAAAACATAAAAAATTACTTCCTCTAGATAGCAAAATACCAGCAAGTTCGATTAACAAATACCAACGATAAACCGGATTTATTATATATACAGCAATCATTATACAACCCGATATTATATTCGTTATCTTTCGTTTATCCCGCTTTAATATAAATCCAAACGATAAACATTACGATACCACCTAATATTTAATCAAATATATACTCGGATCAAGAACGTACGCTTTATAATTCGGAAATACAAACATTTTCGATACCTAAAGCAACGCTTTCTTTATTAATAATAATATCGATCGGAAAAGCTTATAAATATACGTAATAAAACTATTTAATAAAATAATTAAATAATAAGCAAATAAATAAGACATAATAATTACTTTTACGATAAAAACGGAATTATTATTCCTTACTTAGGTTACAAAAAAAACTATATTCGTTTTATAACTAATTAAAAAATTTAAAATGTAATTAAATAATCCCAAAATAAACCTATAATACGATAACTAATAAACTATACGTTTTGTTAACGCCGACATTACCCAATTACAAACGAAACTTAGATACGTTAATATATACAACTACTAGCTCCGATAAACAGTTATCCAAAACCAAATTAAAGTAAATTATACCCTTACAAACGACATGTTAGCGGATAAATTAACTAAAATTTTACCGGTAAAAAAGTTTAAAAAATTTAGGGAACAAATTTTACTGGTAAATATAAAAAAGAAAATTAAGATTAAAAAGTTACGGGAACTGCAGTAAAAGAACTTTAATGAAATAAAGGATTAACATTATGGAAAAGAATTAACCGGATAAATCTTAGTACCCAAAATCCCATAACAGGTCAACTAGCTTCGAAGGAAGCAGTCTAAGGGGGTATGTTAAATATCAGGGGTTCTAAAATAAACAGGACGCTATGGAGATTACCTATGGCGCAGGATGGGGACTATATCAGCCATATCCACTAATATAAGCCCTAACCGACGTAATCAAAGAACTCCATAATCAACAGAACAACCCATATACACACAATAAAAGGTTACGCAGTGTCTAATAATAACTTAACAACAACATATCGTATTGATTCAAATTAATCGGATTCTTTTTCGTTAGACGTATCTACAACTTTTACACAAGTATGCGCATTATGTCCAGGCTTGCCGTAAACGCCATACTTCCGTTCCTTGGTCTCAACCCTTTTGTAACGACCCCCTCCAGCTGCTATTGGCTGCACTTTTTTACCACCCCCTTTTTTTTAAGCCAAAAAAGCTTATCCTTCTTATATAATAAGTGTTCCTCCTTTTTAAAAACGTTTGTTTTTGGTTCTGCAACGTTTGTTTAAAATATGGTTCGTTTCGTATAATTAGGTAACTTTTTCCCGTAAAAGAACATTTTCGTACAGAAATAATAGGTTACTTTTAGTCAAAAAATTAACCGATTTAACCATTTTTGTTAACGAGTTACCCTAATAACTTTTAATCTTTTTTTGTAAATAACGTTCTTACTTCGTTACTTCCTTAATATTCTTAAAGGTTTTTGCGGGCGGGGAACGAATAAAACCGGCAGAGATTAACGGGGAAACGGTCGGCGTAGGTATAACTAAAGAAACCTTTAATTCGGAAAAAACGTTATTAAGATCGAATAAAACAAGATTAGCTTTTACGAATCCAGATTTAATATTTTCGGAAGTTATGGCAGCTTGGAATGCGTCGTAAAAGCCGGCGAGAAAATCTTTTTTGGCAATATAGGTATAATAACGTCGTATTAGGTTTTCGATATATAGCAAATAAACGCGTTTCAAAACAAAAAAACAAAATACGTTAAAAGGTTAAAGCCGATGCAAAGAATACGTAAGCATGCAAAATGTAATAATATTATAATTCGCGCAATATTTTTCGAATTCCATCGAATAATGGTTTTCGTAGCCGTTAAGAATAAGGAAACGTTTCGAACTTTTCGTACGCGTCCGAATATATTTATTAAAATACTAAATCCATTTTAGATCTAATTTATTTATTATCCAGTTATTATTATTTAATACGATCTTTTAATTAACTATTAACAGTAAGTTATTACGGTACCAAAACCTTAAATAATTTTTTTTTACCATAATAATAAATGGCAATACAACCCAACCTTAAAAATTAATAACCTGGATAACTATTATCCATTCTTTATTTCCTTATTACGCTTATTTAAGTTTTCCACGTTTTTTAGTACTAATAATTACCATGCCCGTTATCATAAGAAACCCTATCAAAAATCCAGTCTCGTCGAAGTTATAAATATCCTTTTCTGCGATACCGTATTTTGCAATAATAACCCGAATAAGCTCGAATTATTTACGAAATATTTTTAGATTCTTAAATAGGATCCGTCAATAATCGATTTTCCGATTTAGACGCGTCTAAAATTTTTTTTGCCGTTTAACAAATCTTAACGCCCAATTAATTTTAACGCATTTTGTAACGCGTTAGGTAAATAATAAATTCGTTATATTTTTAATATATTAAAGCCGGACAAAAAACGTTCGCGTATTTAGGTTAAAAATTCGGTCGATAATCGATTTTTTTTCGGTCGGCGTTAATTTTTGTAAAGGAAAGGTAATATCGGTTCAGGCGCGTCTACCGGTAAAACGGTATGCTAAAATAAAAGATGAAACTTTATAAATAAAACCAAGCCTTTTGTAACTAAGTTTCGGATCTCGTTTTTTAGCTTAAATGGCTAGATTTATTCTCGCTTTTTTTGTAAAGCGTTCCATAATGTTGGCATTGAAAAATGGACGATTGAAGATAGGTAGTTGGGATAGCCAAAAAAGTGTTGCGCTTATTGGTATATTGCGCTTACTGGTGTAGCACGTTATAATAAAATCTTATAATCGTTTTATAATTAATAATAATTATAACTTTTTATAAGGTTTATGTCGTCGTATTTTTGCCTTAACGCAAATATTATATTATTATATTACCCTTTATACGGTTAATTTCATTTTAAAAAAATAATATATTCGTTATAAACGTTTCAAGATCTTGTAAATCCTTAAATGTTTATATAATTAATATTTATATATATTTTATATTAGGTTCTTTTAAAATTTTTCTAATACTTAAATTTTATTTGTTCGTTATTTTTCGGGTAAGTTATTATTATATTATTATATACGTTAGTATATATTAGCTAAAATTCCTTTTATCGTAACAATTTGTCGTTATCGTAAATATTTTTCGGATATTTTATCGAAAATTATTTATTATATTTTAACCTTAAGTTCTTTTAAGTGAGGTCGTTTATTAAATACGTTTATTTTATTAGTTTCTAATCCTTTACGATAAATAATAATATAATTAAATTTAAAAAAGTATTTTACGTAACGTAATTATTTTCCGATTAATTTTCGTATCCTAAAAAAGTATGTAATATTTTTATAATCCATATATACTTTAATTAAATATATATTATTTTTAAAATAATATCTAAATTTTTTAAAAGCGTTAATAATAATTAGGAATTTCTTATTATATATAAAATAATTTAACTTGGTTTTATATAACTTATAAAAGTAAAAGGTAATAAAATAAAAGTTTCCTTAATCGTTTTAATATTTAATTATTATTTTCAAGGCATAATCCGAAACGTTAGTTTCTAACTTAACTAGTTACTTTAAATCGTATATAATTAATACTGGTTTACTGGTTAAAGCATTCTTGATTTGCTAAAAGGCTTTTTATTTTTTTAATATTTATTCGAATTACTTTTTTTTTGATAAATTTTATTAATAACATAATTATTTTGCTAAAGTTACGTATAAATCTTTTATAATAATTAACAAATTTAAAAAATGTTTATATTTTTTTAACGTTAATAAATTACGCCCATTTTTTAACTGCTATAAGCTTTTTAAGGTCCATTTTAATATATGTAAGGATAATAATATATTTTAGGTATTTTACCTTTTATATATAAAAGGTACTCTTTTCGGCGTTAACTAAGAAATTAATATTTTATAACGTTTATAAAACCTTATAAATATATTCTATATATTTTTCCTTAATTTCCGAATAAATTAGGATGTCGTCGAGGTAATATATAACGAAAATGTTCAAGTATTTTCGTAATACGTAATTAATTATTCGCTAGAAAGTTGCCGGTATATTCGTAAGTTTAAAAGGTATAACAAGATATTCGAAAAATTCGTATTTAATCTTAAAAATTGTTTTTTATTCGTTACCTAGTTAAATTTATATTTGGTTATATCCTTCCTTTAAATCCAAAAATATAAACCATTAAGTTTTATATAAATAATCCTTTATTTCGGTAATTAATAATAATAAAGTTTTATCCTTAACAGTAATATCGTTAAGCTATTTATAATCGATAACGAATCGTAATTTTCCATTTTTTCTTAGTACGAAAAATATTAGGTATTCTGTTAATAATTTAGAACGTTATATATAACCTTTTTTTTAACTTATTTTCGAAATAATCGCATAATATCTTTAATTTTATTTAATTTAGGTTATAAATAAGGTAAAAAATAATCGCTTTGTTGTTTTTAAAAACTATTTCGTAATCTTATTCGTTATAAGGTAATAATTTTATTTTAAACTTTTTTTTAAAATAATTGCTTATATTTATAGTATTTTGGTAATATTTTAATTATCCATTTTGGTAACTTTTTAAGTTTTAATAATAGGTTGTTATTTATTTGCCGAAATCATGTTTTAAGGTTTATAATAATACGTCGTATTTTTTTAATATGCCCTTTATTTATTATATATTTTGTTTCTTTAAGTAATAAGGTTTTTATTATATTTTTATACCTGCATTCGTTAACCTTATTAATCGAATATTAAAATCTTTTATTATTTTATGTATCGGTAAAAAATGAAATAAAATTTACTTAATTAATTTTTTAATCGATAGCTGGATTATATTACTTTAACCATAATAATCCGAAAATTATATCGTAATCTTTCATTAAGATAATATCGAAATTAATAATTTTTTTTTTTTCGATAAAGGTTTTAAAATAATTAATCTTACATTTAACCTATTCGTTATCGTAATTAAATATTTGATTTTCGGTATTCTCGATCTCGTAAAAACTTTCCTTATTTCGTTATAATAATTATAACTTATTTATTACTTTTGGGACGATATAGTTTCCCCATATAACTCTATAATTCATTATTACGGTATACCATTTCTTTTTAATTCGTACTTATATTATAATTAGTTCTTTTCCTACCATTTTTATCATATATAAAACCTTTTTAAAATATTATTATTTATTTTCATTTTTTTTTGCCAACTTAAGGTGTGACGGCAGCCACCAGGATCAAACCGTGAGGCTGGCAACCGTCACGTAGGGCTGACAGCTGCTACACGAACTAGCCACCTGCCATATAAAAAGTGGGGACATTTGTAGATCTTTACGCACTTTACGACTTTACTTTCTTTTCCTTTTTTTTTATTTAAAATTTTCGTTTATAACGTTAATAAATTAATTATTATGTTATATTTTATTAACCGTAATATTATTTTAAACTTATTTCCTTCCTTACTGGCCTAACGATTAATAAATAAGGTACTATACTTTTTTTACGTCGATACGTAACGACGAAAAATAACGCGTCCTAAACTAGACCCAAAACTAAAACCCAGATTAACCAGCATTAAAACTAGATATTTATTAAGAAAGATTACTTATTAATTAATTAACGTTTAAAATAATTTAAATTAATTAAAGGTAAAATTAAAAATGTAAAAGACGAAATACCTTCCTAAAACCCAGACCAAAATACAAAAAACGACAAATATTTTGAAAAAATGGCAGAAAACGACGTACCGTAAAACGAAACCGAATCTGTAAAAACAAAAGGTTTATTAAACCAAAAGCATTAAAATTAAAACTATAACCATTCAAAAATCGACCCCGATAAACAGCTGATCGATAAAATAACTAACGATAACCAGGATATTTAGGAAAATTTTTAAAAATTCCGTGACGAAATTGCTCGTTTTCAGGCCAAATAAAATTATTATTCCTCTATTCCTTTTAACGATGCCGACCGCCCTTGCCGAAAAAATATAATTAATAACGCTTTCGGTAATACCAACACGTTTCGTCCTATTAGTATAATAATATAACCCGTTTTCTGCAAATTTACGGAAATTAATAACGCAAATTTTAATTATAACCGAAAAAAAAAGCTTACGTTAATAACCTTACCAAATATAACGGTAACAAAATTAAATTTAACGCTTAAGTTCGTAAAGTTACAAATAAGTTCGAAATAAATAAACTAATTTTTCGGAACGAAAAAAACCGTATAATTTACTTAATAAACTTTTTTTAAAAAAAGGCCGAATAAATAATTAAAATTTGTTACCGATCGATTATATACCTTTTTTTTTACGTAACCAAAATAATCCAGGTATTGGAATTATCGTACCATAACCCGAACTAAACTTTCGTTACTAAAAAAACCTTTCGTATTTTTACCTTTAAGCCCGGTAAAAATTAAAATATTTATAATTTTATCTTTAAATTTAACGTTTTCGTTTAAAAAGTTAAAATCGTTAAGGACGAATAAAAATAAGTTTTATAAAAATATATTTTTTTAAATTTTAACTTACGTTTTTTTAAAAATAACCGTAATTTTAACGTTATTTACGAAAAATTTTATAATCGTATTATTATAACCGCTTACAGTAACCAGCTCGCCTATAAAAAACGCCAGCAAAAGTATAAACCTTAATTATATAACCTTAATAAACCGAAAAACAAAAATAAGAAATCCCGTTCGAATAATAATCCCGGCAAATCGAAAATTTCGGGTAATACCGGTAAACCTTTATCGAAAGTTAAGAAAAAGGTTTATTAAAAAGTTGGTACGTACTTTAACTATAACAAAACGGGATATAAAGTTAATAACTGCTTTAATAAGAAAAAGGTTATTACGGTAAAAATAATAAAGGATTCGTTCAATTTTAACGAATCGGAAAAAAAATAAAACCGTCGGAAAATTTTTCGATAATTTTTTTTATATTAATAATAACGGAAATAAATAACTTTAAAAAATATAAAACTTTTATTAAAATTACGTAAATTTAAATAAATAAAATTAATTTACGTATTACCGCTTTTTATAATATCGGAACATAAACCCGACTTTTCGTTAACCCTTTTTTTGCTAAATAAACAAAAAAAATAATTATAAACTTATATTATCCGGTTAAAAAAATTAATTTAATTATAAGATTACCGGAAATAACCTGGCGGCTAAATAAAAACTTGAATAATTATAATATTCGAAATTAATAGATAACGTTTTTCCGATTAAGTTTTTTAAATTATAAATATTAAATACGATATTTTTATCGGTTTCGATTAAATAAAAAAATATAACTTATTATTAAACTATAAAAATAAAAGTATTATTTAGCCCGATAACTTATTAACTTTAGCCAAGTTCTTACCGGTAATTAAATTCCCAATACGATATTTACTAAACGGGTACGTTAACTTTAAAGTTTAGGAAAACGTTTATTACTGCAACCGCGTTATAAAAAAGGCCGATAAATAATATCAAATTTTCCGACGTTTATAAAAAAAAACCCGAAAACGATTTTACTTTAATACCTATACTTATTATTTTATTAAATATAATAAATAAAGATATACCGGACGTATATAATATTAAGCCGATTATTTCCGTTATAAAAATTGTTAAAAATAACGTAATTATCGCCTCGTTAACAAATAAGTTAAAACCCGATTTTCGTACGAAACGATAAAATAAATACCCGTTACTTTAAAAATTTTTTTTTAAAAATAAAAAATTAAACGTTATAACGGTAACCGCTTTATAAAAATAAAAGATATATAACGGTTAAAAAATCTCTTTTTCCGAAAATAAGGATCCGAAATACGTAAAACGAATCCGGAAATTTTTACTAAAACTTTTCGTTTATTTAAAAAGATTTTTTTCAAAAAAAAATTTAATACCTTTTTAAACTTCCGACCTAGCTATAACGTGGTTCTAGAACTTAACCGACCGATACCTGTTTTTGGATCCCTTATTTATAAAACGCCTATTTAATATTTTCCGTTAAAAAAAATAATAAATAAATTATTAAAAATAAATTTTATCGAATTATATATATAAAAAAACGCCGTTTTAATTTTGTTTATCTTAAAACTTTATTTATTAAAACGCCGGTTTTATATCGATTACCGTTAAAAAAATTAATATTTAAAAAATCGTTTTGTTTTAACCTTTTTATTTAACGGTACGATATTTAATTATCGAAACGTTAAACGTTTTACTAAAATTAATATTATTTAAATGTTTTATAAATTTCGTATTATTATTAAATTAAAATATTTAATAATATTTAAAACCCGTTAAAAAACGTTTTAATAAAAAATATTTTTATTTAAATTTAAAATAAGTTTTATTTAATCATAATTATTGATTAATATTTAATTATATAAACTTTTCGATTATTACGTAAACGTTTATACCGACGACGTATTAATTTATTCCGGCTTTAAAAGAAAATATTAAAAATATTACGAAAATATTATTTACCGGTTATATAAAATTAACTTTTAAGGAAATATTAAAAAATTCCGATTTAACGTTAAAAAAAATAAATTATTTCGGTATTATTATTAAAATAAACGTAAATATTTTTATTAATTTAATTAAAATTAAAATACTTTAAAAATAAAAGTTTAAAATTTTTAATAATTATACCGTAATCCGTTTATTTATAAAACTTTATAATTACGTATAAATATTTTGTTATTATAAAAATAACATAACCGAATTATTAAACCGTTTATTAAAAAAAAATACTTTTTTCGTAATAAAATTCGAATAAAAAAGGATTTTCGAAAAAATAAAACGGTTCGTTTATAAAGTTTTAATTTTAACCTTTTATTAACTTAATTAATTAATTAAAATAAAAATAAACGTATTTTATAACGTAATTAAAGGTATTATTTAATAATAATAAAAAAATAATAAATAAAAACCCGTAAAATATTTTTCGAAAATTATAACCTTAACAAAAAAGGCGTATTTTATTTAAAACCGAAAATTGTTTACGGTAATCCAAATTTTCGAATATTATTACCTTAAATTTTAAAAATAAAAGTTTTTTATTATTACCGATTATTAAGTTTTATTATATTTTACAAATAAACGCATTTTTTTTATACGCCAAATTTAATAAACCGATTTTTTTTTAAACTTTAATATTACTTTTTAATATCGACTTAATAAAAAAAATGTTACCGTAAATATTTTATTACGAAAAACGGTAAATTTATTTATAATTAAAGCCCGAAAAAAAGAAAAAAAAATTAAGCCTTAATTTTATTAAAACGATTAAACTTTTTTATCGTTATTATTAACGAAATATCGACGGAAATACGAATCGAGGATATTTTATGAAGTACCGACCTAGTCAACCTTATCCGTCGCAAAAATAAAATATAAAATTTAGGTAAAAAGGATAATAAATTAATAATATTCGAAAAAATAATTAACGGTTATATCTTTTTTCGTACCGTATTTATCCGCAAAATTTACGTATTTAAAATATTTACGTACTTTAATTAAAATAAAATAATTAAAATATTAATACGGAAATATATTTAACCCCGGTTTAAATAAAATATTCGATAATATATTCGGAATTATTACGATTACCGTCGGAATAAAACGCCTTAAAATAAAACTCCGGAATTTTTTTACCCTTTTTTTATTCCGAATAATATTTAAAATTACGTTATCGTTAACGGGAAAAATATGCCAAAAAATTGTTACGGTTATAATTATATATAAACGTTTATCGATAAACTTAATAAAATTATAATAACCTTATTAAGTAAAAAAATTAATATCGCCGAAAACTTAATTAACCGATATTATCGATATTTATATTATTTTTTTAAAATATTCGTTATTTAAATTAATAATAACGTAAAATAATTTATTTTTTAATTTTTGGTTAAATTAAACGAACTTACCGGTATAAAATATCGTTACGGAAACGTTTTATATTTATAAATTTAAAAAATTATCGAATTTATAAATTAAAAATTAAATTAACGTTTACGTTTTTATATCGATAAATATTAAAATAATTAAAACGTATATATATTAATATTAAATTTCGTATATAATTTATTATAATATTCGTCGATTAATATAATTTTGTTAAAAATTATATTAAATATAAATATTCGAAATTTATTATTATTAAATTTAAATATAATAAAAATAAAAATTAAATTAGTTTAACGGGTATTAATAATCGTTAAATAAATTAAAAACGTTTAAACGTTTATAAAAAAACCGCGTTAAAAACGTAAAAACGTTAAAAGATATAAGTTGATAAAAAACGTTATTTAATTAACTTTAAAGTCGGTAACAAAGTTTTTTTCCGTATAAAAAGTTTTATAACGTAAGTATTAATTATTTGCTTAAATTTATAATAAATAAAACTTTTTAAAGTTATAAAAAAACGCAAATATAATTTCGTTTTCGATTTACCGTTAAGTTATAAAATAATTAACTTATTTTACGCCGATCGATTACGTAAAATTAACGATAACCCGTTATTTTAATAAATCCAAATATTACCGTTATTTAAAAAAATTAACGGTAAATTAAAGTTCGAAATAAAATAAATTAAATAATTAAAATTTAACGGACGTTATAAAAAGCTGCAATATTAGGCTAAATAAAAAAGTTATAATCTTAACAAAATATAATATTTTATAATTAATTTTAAAAATATACCGATCGTAATAAAACGATTTTATATAAAATATCCCAAAATATCTGGATTACCGGTTCGCTTATAAAAATAAATAAGCGTAATAACGGCCGATAAAATTAACGAAAACTATCCCGATAATAATAAGGCCGCAAAGGCAAGAACCGGATTAACAAAAAAAAAACGGTACTTATAATTAATAAAAATTCGTATACTTTTTTTAATCGTATATAAGTTTTTAAAAAGGGGTAATATAACGGTAGCTACCAGGATTAAACCGTAAAACTGGCAACCGTCACGTAGGGCTAACAGCTACTATACGAACTAGCTACCTGCCACATAAAAAATAAGGACATTTATAAATCTTTACGCATTTTACAACTTTGCCTTTCCTTCCTTTTTTTCTTCAGCTTAAAATCTTCGTTTATAACGCCAATAAACTAGCTATCATGCTATATTTCACTGGCCGTAACATAAGGTTCTTTTATAAATAGCATTAATTTTTTGGGCTGTTTTCGAATTTTATAATTCGTTTTAAAAGTTATTTATTTAATTTTTATAGTTACTATAAATGTTTGTCTTATTATCGTAACGTAACTTTTAAATAAACAATTTATTCTTAAAAGGCCTTTTTAATAATATATTCTGGTTTTAAAATTTTATTTTCGTAAAAAAAAAATTCTATTTTCTTAAAAAATATATCGTTTTATTAGGTTTTCGGTAAACGTTAACTAAAATTATAAATCCGTAATTATTTTTTAGTAATAATTTTTTATTATCCTTTAAATTAGGTCCTTTTATATCTAGTAATTGCATTAATTATGGTAACAAAAAAAGTTTTTTATAGGGCAACTTTTTTTTTGGCTAACTTTTAAATATTGCTAATTAATCGATTTCGTTTTGGGTTATTATTTCCCGCAAATATTAATATTACTTTTAGTTTTTTAAATCGTTACTTATTTAATTATTAAAATTAAAACCTTATTATTATATTTATATAATCCGTCGTACGATATATTCCTTATAATCTTTATATATTCCGCATTAATATCGTCTGTAATTAACGGCATAAAGTCTTCCGTACCGATCGGGCTTTTTTAAATATATATTTTCGTCCTATTTTCGGTATTTTGTTGTCCAAACGTTAAATATTACCTAATCGTTTTTTTTTTATCGTTATAATTAAGGAAATAAATTATATTTTTTAAGTTTCTTTTATCCTTTATACTTTTAAAGCTATTTTATAAAGATAAACTTAATACAAATAACCTTTTTAATTATTATTATTTAAAATAATTTCTTTAATTTTCTTTAATTTTTATAGTATTTTTAATAAAAGGTTATAATTATTTCGAACGCGAATTATATTAATCGTTTTTTTGTTATTAGTTTCCTTTCGATATTGGCTTTCGGAAGCTGAAGTTTATTATTATAATTATTTCTGGCCTTTATATTACCGTATAATATGTCCTTATTTTCCGTAATTATAGTAGATAATTAAGCCTTTATTTGATTAAATGGTCCCCAACTTTATAAATTCTGGGTAAATTCCGTAAAAAGTTAAAAGCAAATCGCGTTTTTTTCCTTAATTAGCTTTAAAATAACTTAATTTCGTAATAAAATATTTCTTTTTTTTTATCATTTTTTAAACTATTAGTTATTAATTTTTATAGTTTCGGTAATATATTTGTTAAAATTTATAATCCGGGTTTTTTTAATTAGTTCGTTTTTAACGTTTTTTTTTAATTTTTTATAAAATATATTAATTATAATAACGTTTTTATCGTTTCCGTATTCGGCCTTAACGATTAGGCTTTTAAATGCTATAGCATATTTAAATATTAGTTCTTTTTATCGTAATTAAAAAAGTTTTTAAATTACGTTTCGTTTTTCGTCCGGATTAATAAAATTATTTTAAAACTTATTTTTAAAATTAATATAATATTTAAAAATTTCCTTAATAATCTTTTTTCTATCGGATTTTTTAATTTGTAAATAATTTTGCATAATAAGTTTAAACCAATTTACGGCGTTTTTAATAAGGCAGGTTATTATAGTAAAAATTTAATTTAATAAATTTTTTAATTTTAAAAACCGGAAATAGATTTTAATTTAAATAAAAAACGTTTAAACGTTTTTTTTATTTATAAAATTCGGGCTTTTTAACTTTAATTTTAATAATCGTTATAATCGATATTTTGGTTTAAAATTTATTTTTAAATTATTTAATTTTATCCTTAAATCGGATAATTTTTACTTGGCATTATTAAATAACGTTATCCGTAATATTGGTTAATATAATAATAATATTAAATATTACTTAAAATCTAACGGTATTATTAAACAAAAATTTATATTATATAATAACTATAAGCTTAATTAATTATTAAACTTAATCGTACGGTTTATATTAATAATAATATCGTAAAAATTTAAATAATAAAAAAATAATTACGTTTAATAATAATAAATAACCGTAAATAATTTAAGTAATTAATTATTATTATAAATTAATATTATTTAAATTATGGAAATAATAAACGTATATATATTTATCTTAATTCGATATATTCGAACTAGCTCGATCTATTTATAATAGTTAAGTTTTACTAAGCCCGTCGAGCCCGTCGAGTCACTTCCCCAGCTCGACTGGCTTAAAACGCCAAGCCCCATTTTCTCCACTAAACCCATCGAGCCGGTTACGTAAGCCAAGACCATTTATCGGAGATGTTTACACATCTTCCGACCGTCTGACAATGGGCCAAGTCCTTGGGTCATAACATAAAGGTAATAAATTATTAGTTACGGAATAAAAAAAATTATATCCGATTTTTATAATTTTTAACGTTAAGGTTATTGGCGCATAAAAAGGGCTATAATACGTACTTAATCCGTTACCGGATTATAACGGCTATGAGCTTAATTAATTATTAAACCTAGTTATACGGTTTATGTTAGCAGTAATATCGTAGAAATCTAAGTAATAAGGTAATAATTACGTTTGATAATAGCAAATAATTATAAGTAATTTGGGTAATTAATTATTATTGTAAGCTGGTATTATTTAATTTATAAAAATAATAAACGTATATATTTTAATTAGGATCCGTATAAATCCGTTTATTTTCTCGGATTTATATCGTATAAATAAAATAAATGTTTATAAAGGCGGAAATTTATTTGGATTTATATTACGTAATTTAAAGTTTTATATCGGAAATAACCTTTTTAACTTTTAATCGTTTATTAATAAATTAAGCTTGGTTAGCTATAATATAATTTTTTTCCAGGATTTTTGCTTTTAAAGATTAATTATTTATTACGTTTATTTAATAAATAACTTTTTTTTTATATATTATTTTTTGGGGGTTTTTATTCGTTATATTTAATTACGTTAAAAAAAGAATTTGCAAACGTTTCGATTAAAATAAAAAACGAAAACTTTTAAAAAAAGAATTTTAACGGAAAAGTTTTAAAGTTATATTTTATTTTGTATATTTTTAAAAAAAAAATTCGTTATAATAAAAAACGGAGCTTATTACGAAAATTATAGCGTGAAAAAACGGAATTGCTATAATACAGGCGTACCTTTTAACTTTTTACGTAATATTATTTAAAAATTGAAACGTATAAAACGTAAGAAACTTTTAGCCGAAAAACGATTATTTCGATCGTAAAAATAAATAAATAAAATAATTATATATTTTTAACGATTACGTTAATAACGAAAATCTTTTTATAAAAAAGGTATCGAAATGGTAAATCGTGGGCTTTAATTTTTAAACGAATTAAAAAAGTAGGAAAAATTAAAAGCCGAAACGGTTACGCAGGCCGTATAAGTTGTTTAAATTGCAAGATGGTTAATTAGTTTAAAATTTTAAGGGATTAATTAAGTACCGTTAAGTAACGTAAATTAGGATTTTAACTTTAATAATTCCGGCGTTATTAATAAAAGTTTCTTAAAAAACGTTAAACGTTTATAAAAAATTTTATAAGTTTTTAAATATTTTCGAAATTTGAGTAATTGTTTTATTTAATTAGGTATTACATAAATTTATTTTATTTCCGTATATTTAGTATTTTTTTTTTTTTTTTAAATTGATAGGTTTTTTTTTTTCTTTTTTTTTCTTTTTTTGCTTAATATTAACTTTAATCGAATTTATTATTAATTAAAATATAAAAATATAAAAATCTAGATAAAGCTTAATTTTCGGTAATAACTTTAATTTATAATTTTTTTTAAATTCTTTTTAAATAATTTTGTATAAATTAATATATTTAAAGTTAAATTTTTTGTTAAGTTATTTGGTTTAAATATTTTTGGTATTTAAATAAGCTATTTTGTTTTTAAAAAAGTTAATTTTTTTGTCTTTTTTTAATTATAATATATATTTATTTAATTACGTACAAATATAAATTTTACTTTTATTTTAGTATATAATTACATTAATTATTTTAATATTAAAATTATTATAACGTTAATTAATATTTTATATAAATTTTTATAAACTTTTGGTATAAAATTAAAATTAGCAATTATTAATATTATAAGTTAATTATATAATTGGTAACTTTTTAACCTGATTATTTTGTTTATAATTAACATAATATCGTAAATACGTTTTTAACGTTTAGTTAATATTTTCCGTTTATTTATTTATTTACGGTTTAAATATAATAAATAATTTATAATTTAATTTAAATTAAGTTAATAATTTTTGCCAGAATTTTAAAATAAAGGTTATACCTTTATTTAATATAATTTCCGTTAAAAGTTTGTAAATACTTAAAATATATTTAAGGAAAATATATACGAATTGTTTTATATTAATATCTTCGTTATAAAGTAAAAAATGAAAAGATTTCGCAAATCGATTAATAATTACGAAAATCTTATTATAATATATTTTTATAATTAGATTTTTTAATATAAGGAGCTTAATAATAAAGTTAAATATCATAAAATATTATAGTCGTTTTGCGATTGGTAGCAATTATAGTTTTTTATAAGCTTTATATTATTATATTATTTTTCAGACGGTTAATTTTGTTTTAGAAAAATAATATATCCGTTATAAACGTTTTAAGGTTTTGTAAATTTCTGGGTATTTATATAATTAATATTTATATATATTTCGTATTAAATTTTTTGGGAGTTTTTCTAGTACTTGAATTTTATTTATTTATTATTTTTTAGGTAGATTGTTATTATATTATTATATACGTTAATATATATTAGCTAAAACCTTTTTTATTATAACAATATATCGTTATTATAAATATTTTTCGAGTATTATATCGAAAATTGTTTATTATACCTTGATTTTAGGTTCTTTTAAATTAGGTCGTTTATTAAATGCGTTTATTTTTTTATTTTCTGATTTTTTGTAATAAATAATAACGTAGTTAAATTTAAAGAGATATTTTATAATACGTAATTATTTTCCAATTAGTTTTTACATTATAAAGAAATATATAATAGTTTTATAATTTGTATATACCTTAATTTAGTATATATTATCTTTAAAATAATATTTGAATTTTTTAAAGCCGTTAATAATAGTTAGAAATTCCTTATCGTGTATAAATTAATTTAGTTCGGCTTTATATAACTTATAAAAATAAAAGGTAATAAAATAATTTCTTTTTAATCGTTTCAATGTTCGATTATTGTTTTTATGGCGTAATCCGAAGTATCAGTTTTTAGCTTAATTGATTACTTTGGATTATATATAATTAATATTGGTTTAATAATTAAAACGTTTTTAATTTATAAATTTTACTTTTAATTTTTTCGGTATTTATTCGAATTATCTTTTTTTAATAAGCTTTATTAATAACATAATTATTTTGTTAAAATTACGTATAAAATCTTTTATAATAATTAACGAATTTAAAAAATGTTTATATCTTTTTAACGTTAATAAATTATATTCATTTTTTAATTATCATAAACTTTTTAAGGTTTATTTTAATATATTTAGGAGTAATAATATGTTTTAAATATTTTATTTTTTATATATAAAAGATGCTTTTCTCGGCGTTAACTAAAACATTTGCGTTTTATAACGTTTATAGGATTTTATAAACATATTTTATTTTATTTTATTTTATTTTCAAAAGAATTAAAATATTATTAAAAGAATATATAACGAAAGTATTTAAATATTTTTATAATACGTATTTAATGATTCGTTAAAAGATTGCCGGTATATTTATAAGTTTAAAAAATATAATAAAATTTTCGAAAAGTTCGTATTTAATTTTAAAGTTTTTATTAATTTATTTATTACCTAGTTTAATTTATATTTAATTATATCCTTTTTTTAGGTTTAAAAATATAATTTATTTTATTTTATATAAATAATTCTTTATTTTAATAATTAATAATAATAAGGTTTTATTTTTAATAATAATATCGTTAAATTGTTTATAATTAATAATAAATTATAATTTTTTATTTTTCCTTAATATAAAAAATATTAGGTATTTTATTAATACTTTAGAACGTTATATATAACTTTTTTCTCGTTTATCTTCGAAATATTTACGTAATACCTTTAATTTTATTTAGTTTAGGTTATAAATACAGTAAAAAATAATCGTTTTATTATTTTTAAAAATTATTTCGTAATTCTATTTATTTTAAGATAATAATTTTATTTTAAGTTTTTCTTAAAATAATTATTTATACCTATAATATTTTGGTAATATTTTAACTATTTATTTTAGTAACTTTTTAGGCTTTAATAATAAATCGTTATCTATTTGCCAAAATCGTACTTTAAGGTTTGTAATAATACGCCGTATTCTTCTGGTATACCCTTTACTTGTTATATATTTTATTTCTTTAAGTGGTAAAATCTTTGTTATGTCTTTATATCTATATTTGTTAACTTTATTAATTAAATATTAAAATTTTGCGATATTTTACATATTGGTAAAAAAATAAAACGAAATTTATTTAGTTAATTTTTCAATCGATAATTAAATTATATTGCTTTAATTATAATAACCCGAAAATTATATCGTAATTTTTTATTAAAATAATATCGAAATTAATAAATTTTTTTTTCCTTCGATAAAAGTTTTAAAATAATTAATTTCGCGTTTAATTTATCCGTTATCGTAACTAAATATCTAACCTTTCACATTTTAAACCTTATAAAATTTATTTTATTTTATAATAATAATTATAACTTATTTATTACTTTTAAGGCGATATAATTTCCTTATATAATCTTACAATTTACCATTACGATATACTATTTTTTCTTAATTTATACTTATATTATAATTAGTTCTTTTCTTATTGCTTTTATTATGTATAAAGCCTTTTTAAGATATTATTATTTATTTTTATTTTTCTTATCAATCTAAAACTTTTTTATAAATAACGTTAATCTTTTAGATTATTTTTAAATTTTATAATTCGGTTTAAAAATTATTCGTTTAGCTTTTGCAGTTATTATAAATATGTATTTTATTGTCGTAACGTAACTTTTAAATAAGTAATTTACATTTAAAAACCTTTTTAATAATATACTTTAGTTTTAAAACTTCGTTTCCGTACAAAAAAAAAAGAATTTCAATTTTTTCCTAAAAGGTACGTTATTTCATTAAATTTTCGATAAACGTTAATTAAAATTGCAAGTCCGTAATTATTTTTTAGCAATATTTTTTTACTATCCTCTGAACTAACTTTTTTTACGTTTAATAATCGTATTAATTGTAATAATAAAAAAGATTTTTTATAACGCAACTTTTTTTAACTAATTTTTAAATACTGCTAATTAATTAATTTCAAGTTCTTATTTTTTGCAAATATCGGTATTATTTCTGGTTTTTCGAATTATCGCCTATTTAATTATTAAAATTAAAACCTTATTATTATATTTGCATAATCCGTTATACGATATATTCCTTATAATTTTCGTATATTCCGTATTAATATTATTTATAATTAACGACGTAAAATTTTTCGTATTAATCGGGCTCTTTTAAATATAAATTTTCGTTTTATCTTTAATATTCCTTTATTTAAACGTTAAACATCATTTAATTATTTTTTTATTGCTAATTTCCTTCCGGTACTAGCTTTCGAAAGCTAAAATTTATTATCGTAACTACTTTTAACTTTTATATTATCGTATAATATATCTTTATTTTTCGTAATTATAACAAATAATTGGGCCTTTTTTTAATTAAATAATTCTTAACTTTATAAATCGTAAATAAGTTCCGTAAAAAATGGAAAATAAATTGTATTTTTTCCCTTAATTAATTTTAAAATACCTTAATTTCAAAATAAAATATCCTTTTTTTCTTACCGTTTTTTAAATTATTAGTTATCGATTTTTATAGCTTCGGCGATATACTTATTAAAGCTTATAATCCAGTTTTTTTTAATAACTTTATCCTTAACGTTTTTTTTTTTTTAATTTTTTATAAGATATATCGATTATAATATTATTTTTATCGTTTCCGTATTCGGCCTTAACGATTAAACCTTTAAACGTTATAACATATTTAAAACGTTAATTCTTTTATCGTAATTAAAAAGGGTTTTAAATTATATTTCGTTTTTTGTCCGAATTAGTAAAATTATTTCGAAAATTATTTTCGAAATTAATATAATATTCGAAAACTTTCTTAATAATTTTCTTTATCGGATTTTTTAATTTGTAAATAATTTCGTATAATAGGTTTAAATTAATTTACGGTACTTTTAATAAAGCAGGTTATTATAGTAAGGATTTAATCCGGTAAATCTTTTAATTTTAAAAATCGAAAATACGTTTTAATTTAAATAAAGAATCTTTAAACGTTTTTTTATAAGGTTCGAGCTTTTTAATTTTAATTTTAATAAATGTTATAATTAATATTTCGGTTTTAAGTTAATTTTTAAGTTATTTAATTTTATTTTTAAATCGGCTAACTTTTGCCTAAAGTTATTAAATAACGTTATCCGAAATATTAATCGATATAATAATAATATTAAATATTATTTAAAATTTAACGATATTATTAAATAAAAACTTAAAATGTATAACGGCTATAAGTTTAATTAATTATTAAATCTAATTATACGGTTTATATTAATAATAATATTATAAAAATTTAAGTAATAAAATAATAATTGCGTTTAATAATAATAAATAATAATAAATAATTTAAATAATTAATTATTATTATAAATTGGTATTATTTAAGTTATAGAAATAATAAATATATATATTTTAATTAAAATCCGTATAAATCCGTTTATTCTTTCGGATTCATACCGTATAAATAAACTGGATTTTTATAAATCCGGAAATCTTTTTGGATTTATATCTCTAAATGTATAGATCCCCTTAGATCCGGGGATTTATTCGGATCCATATTACGTAATCTAAAATCTTATGTCGGAGATAACCTTTTTAATTTCCGACCGTTTGCTAATAAGCCAAGCTTGGTTGGTTATAATACGGATATATTAAGGTAGCGTATCTGGGTATATTTAAATAATACCGCGGCGATCTGGGGTTTACGTGTTAACGTGGTGCCGTCGTCGTAATGGGCCCACCTTAACTTTTATACAGTAATAAAAATGCGCAATATCCGGGTAAAATAATACCTTAAATATTACGGCGTTTCCGGAAACGAATTAATAAACGAATTAATTAAGGCCGGTTCGAAATTATACGAAATGAATAAAGATTGTACGATTATTATTTACGGGGTTAAATCGATAATTAAATAATTAATAATAACCTTTAAATAATAATAATAAGACAATATTTAAAACGAAATTATTAAAACGTTATAATAAATAAAAGCTAAATTATTATATACGTTACCCGAAAAAATTAAAAGTATTAATTAAATTAAAATTATATTATTTTTTAATAATTTAAATAAGGTACGGCGATTTTACGTAATATTACCGGAAGTTTAAATACGACGATACGAAATTAAATTATTTTTACGGTAATAAAAAAAATCCGGAATATTTAATACGTTATAAAAAAAACGATTAAAGCTTTTAAAATTTGGCCGAAATTACCGTTTAAAAGATTATACGGGTAAAAAGCGCTTAATTATTTACAGAAAATAATAAAAAAGTTTACAGTTTTTCGCGAATTTATTAAAGTTACCGAATTTTATAATATTACTTATATACGATAACGTAAAATAATATTTAATAATAATATAAAAGAAAAAAGGAAAAAAGGAAAAATAAGGAAGTTATTTACTTATATTATTATTAATACCGTACTTAAGTACGAAAATTAAAGGCCTAACCGGGCCTTATTATTACGGTTTCGGTTCGAAATCTGGAATATTAGCCCGAAGGTTAAAAATAAAATTACTTTTAATCAGTATAACGATACTGCTTTTCGATAAGCCGTGAAAAAGATATATTTAAAACCGCCTGTCGAAGGCAATACGTCCTAGGACGAAATTTGCTAGATAGGTTTCTATATATAGAGTAAAATTACCTAGCTTAGCACGCCCAATATGCCCTAAGGGAGGCTCTGGGATAGCCGCGTTGCGGCAGTCCCCCCGGCGTTAAATACTACAACAACAACAATAACAACAACAACCCGATTTCGGATACTGCTTATACCTCCAGGTGGTTGTATGACAGGTTCGTTACAGTACGGTATGAATATTTTAAATATATATAGCTTGCAATTACGATCTGTTTCTTCAGAAGCCATGTAAGCACGCACTAATTAAAAAATTCGGAGAGCACGTCAACGGGCTAGTTAGAAGAAAACATGTATACGGTCCCGCGGACCTGAAAATAATGTATATATAGTTGGTGTCAGACCCAGCTGAAGGCTAAGTCTGTTAACTGAGCCCTTAGCTTAGTTAGTTTTGCTACTAGCGGAGATTGCTTTAGGCAACTACGTACTACTTTCTCTGTGCTACAGTTGTTTTATGTGTATGTAAGGAGGCTTCGCTACCCTTCCTTTCTATCTTGGACCTCTTAGAGGTCAGCCTGATAATGTCTTCATCATTCAACCTTATAATTATACATGCTTCAATTTGCGATGTCGGGGTCTCACGATTGGCTTCTAATTAATTAGTGTGATACCGGACAAAATCGTATCGCGCACAACGCCGAACCGATCCATTCAAAGTTTATAAGAAACCGGTTTCAATTAAAATAAGTAGACAAGTACAAAATTTTGGCTTTTCGGCGGTAAAACAGTCACACATAATGAAGCGGATAATGAATCCTCTGAACTCCTCGGATAGAACAGTAAGCCAAATTATGGCTTAATGTAATTGTGACAAAAAAATGCCGTTATTCCATTGCAAGCAATAGCGTTATGTACAGTAATTCTTAACTACGATATACCTCCAAGATATTAGCCGGCAAGATATACATGCTCATTACATATTAGGTTTTTGTCTCCGTATTATGGTGCAGTATGCCCATGTTAAATTCACGAACGTTAAGTAAGCCTTTGTACGCCCGTATTATGATGCATTTTGTTTATGTCGAACTTTGGAATCTAATTCGGGATCGGACCTGAATCTTAACCTTTTAAGGTACATTGATGCTAAACGGCCAGGTTTCGTCTAGGGGATTTGTTTGATACGAACGCTGCTATTAGACTAAATAGCATCTTGGCGAAGCGCCGGGTTCATAATCGTCGCAAAAGCGATGCTGCTATTGTGTTGTTAGTAATAGCCTTATAAATATATAGTCAATTCTTGGCTACGACAGGAATCAGATGTGAAATTTCGGTTTAAGGAAGAGTGGAACGCAGCACTGGACCGCTTACTAGAGATACACTACAAAGTTCACCTCGTTTAGCCCTACCGTCTCTCCCTTTCCACCAAGATATCCCCTTTAATACACAAAATGTCGCTCCATTAAGATGTTCCTCCTCAATCCCAGCCGTCGCCGCAAGTCTCCTCGCCGACTGTGGTGCGCCCATAAATCTTCTTCCAGTCGGTTATCTGGACAAATCCGGCCACAAGATTGCCGCAGTTCTTGTCGAGAATTTTCATAGCTTCCGTGTACTCCGGGATAGAGCAGGGCTGAGAGCCGCCCCAGCTACAGGCAAAGACAATCACACTACCAAATTTGACGTAAATGCCGCTTTTCCTCCCTATTCCCTTCCCCTTGTCGCATTCAATGCCGAACTTCGAATAGGCTTGCATTTCGTTTATGCCATCTAACCAGACATTCACTGCGCAGGCCACATCAACCTCGGGCAATGGATCGGGGTTTGCGATAGACTTTATATCAAAGTAGGACGTCTCGGTCTCGTTGTATTCCAGGAGAAGGATGTGCTCGCTCCGTTTTCCATCGATATGTACGGAGTACAAACCATCAGGTTGATCCTTAGAGACCACGAAAGCACTGCAGCCAGAGGCCACCAGCAAAGCAGCGATCCCTGTAATGCTCGTGAAGCGCATGGTGAATGAAGGTGTGTCCAAGTGGGAATGGTAGTATCAGTTTACTGAAAGAAGACTGGCAGGAAAAGTGGTGGTTTGTCAAAGCGTGTCTTTTGCTTTGGGTTGTAATAGTTGTAGTTGTTGTTATGATGATAAGGAAATAGAACATCTTGGAAGTGAAGACACAGTTATTTATATTGTTTTTGAACCTCTCGAAGATCATTCATCCTTGCAGATAGTATCTACGCGTGTATGTACAGAAGATGCCATGACGATAAGCGTAGCCGTAAGACCTGAGATAACCACATGATTCAATGGGGGCCCTCACATTTTGAGTCCAACAGTTGGAAACGAAGGTAATGGACCAATTGCCCGCAAACCTACAACTCAATGCACCTCTTTATATACTTACACCTTATATTACGCTCTGACAGGTCCCTGACACCTGGATGCCTGGGCTGACAACGGGCCAACCAGCCAATCTATTGGAAGGCTAACTAACTGCAGAACAGCAATCCGCTATAGCACCTAGCCAGTGTACTACGCTGAAAAGCAAGTACGTACCTTTTTCATCACTTTTTATTGGTCCATCTTGTGTGGATTTGTCACAGTTAGGCTGGTTGCGAGGAAGGTTGCATAGATTGTGAAAAGTATAAATTGGCATGCAACGATCAGGGCTCTAGCGAGTGGTGCCTAGGAAGCTCTACATATAACGTAGCAGCCCCGGAACAACGTTGTTGCGGGGTGCTAGATCCCAGGGGCTTGATGACTAAGCAAGCTACCCCTATTCTGCGACAAGATTGATACAAGCCCTGTAAGACCTACGTCTAAAATTTTGTTGTTTCGGCAATTATTGGCCTTTGGGAATACACATGCTAGATACGGTGTATGCTATCAGGACTACGAAAATCAATCCAAAACCAGTTGGGTGGACAACTGCGATTCCGGGAAATCCGTTACGTATTATCAAACCATACGCCCGTTCGGAATTCTTATGACGTGTTGATCGGAACGGCTGGGTTCTACAATATTGCTATCGGTTTGTTATATCCATGTTTATCAGGACAGGCTGCTAAAGCAAGCAATCCATACATTCGTTTGGGCTTATGGGTACGGTGCCGTGCTGGAGCTTTGTTTTCGAGGTTGCATATTTATAATCTTTTTATAAGAATAACAACCGAGATTTCGTAGCCGACTAAAGAGATAAATGGAGTTAAATTCGTTTATATTAAGCACTTCTCTTATAATTAGGCAGCAGGCGTAGACGGGGCCGCCGCAGAAATACCAATATGTTCACTGCAGAAATAGCAAATCTCAATCATAAATAATGGGTCTCGGGTGCTCCCGCTGAGCCTCATCGGTCTCGCCACACTTACAGACCCGCCCCTTTTCTCTACCGCTGATGTATATGTACTCGATGGACTCTGAGAGGACATCGACGGTAGGGCTGGCCGTACCGGCGCCCGCGCTGAAAACGTTGTCGTCGTTGCTGCCCGTGGAGGCCGGGGTGAGCGCGCAATGGGTTGTCGTCATAGGCCTTATTCATTAGTCCCTGGGCGGCGTTCTCGACCGTATCGCATCCGAACACTCGAAGCTCGATCTCGCTGCTGATGGGGCTGATAAAGGACGCACCGTAGTTGAGCTGGTGAGAGGATGGGAGATTGGGGCCCGAGCGGAAGTCAGCGGCGAGAGAGACGTGGTCCAGTATTTCCTCCCAGCACGCCGCGACATTGTTCCACAGGATGATCCGCCGCTGGTAGACGTGCCCTACAGGGTCAGTGGTCGTGCCCTGCGTTACTGACGATGTCTCTGTAACTGTGCAAAGTTTCATCATGTGCCAAGCGAAAGCAACTTGAGAACAATATTAAGGTAGTTACCTATAACCTTTTCCCTCTACATACCCAACCAAAATCTAGGATCTGCATTTTAGGGCCAAAAGATTACCCTAGCCGCTGCCTTACAATCTCCTGTTCGCCTATCACTTCCAGTTGATGAATGTATCCTGCCCATAGCTTTGCAGACTTCCATCCCTCGTGTCAATCCTCTCTTGTTAGGCATCACCTGAGCTAAGGGGTGCCGTTGAGCAACCATCAGGACTGCTTGCTCGAAGTCGACCTTCATAACGCGATGAGTCCTTTGGTTCCACGGAGCATTCGGCTTCCGTCCGTATAAATTACTCCCCTCTTAAGCAACGCCCGCACAGACCGAATAACTTCCAGGCCTAAGCCTCTCCCTGCCAAATGTGCGATCTTAGTCTCACCTAGGTTGTGCCCTCCGCAGAAAAGAAACTGAGGTCATCTTTTAATCCGTCCATCATAGCTACCAAGTGTGGATTATGCGAATATTGCATCAAGCTGGAAAGCCTGAAATAATCTCTACCGGTCCTGCCTATCCTAGCGTAGTTGAAGTAGGGTGCTCCGGGGGGGTTAATAGGTATCGGTAATCTCTAAACAGATTGTTCTATTTCACTCCATTGCGCAAAGCTTTAGGACAGATGAATTTTAGGGGGTGAGTTTTAGGGGATGAGTTTTAGGGGATGAGTTTTAAGGGATGAGGTTTAGGGGATGAGATTTCGGGGACGAGGTTTAGGGGATGAGGTTTAGGAAATGAGTTTAAGGTGATGAGTGAATTTAGAAAGTGAGTTTTACGGGATGAGTTTTACTCAGTGGATAGGTAAGCTTTAGGTGATGGGCTTGCAGGGGTAAGCTTGCGGGGTTTGGTATGTAAGAGACTCCTCGAATGCATATCTCTTCATGGACAACCATCCCACCATGCCCATATGGATAACCCTCTCTTGAAGTGTTGAACTAGAATCTACGACCTGCATCTTAGGACTGAGAAATCAGCCTGGCCGCCGCCGCAATATCAGGCCACATTCGCTCATCATTTTTAGTTGATGAACGTGGCTTGCGCATGGCCTTGCAAGCTTCTATCTTTTGCGCTAGTCCCCTTCTGTTGGGCACCATCTGAATTAAGGGACGCCGTTCAGTATCTCTAGTACCGCTCGGTCAAAATCCACCATCATAAACCCGACGAGTCTCTCGGCTCCATAAACATTCGGCTTCCGTACATCTGTATGGACAACCCTCATGTTATGCAATGCCCGCAAGACCGAGTAATTTGCTGCTCTGGATCTTTTCCCATCATATGTATGACCTTAGCGTTGTTTAAACTGTTCCGTCCCCAGGAAAGGAACGCCGTGTATGTAATACGCACCCGGAAGTCGTAGTAATAGGTCCGCGAATATCACGAAAATCGATCGTGCCGAGGAAGACAGGTACGTGGATCCCTTGTAGAGGCTAGTGCCGACGAAAACCGTAGCCTCGTGCTTGAGATCTTGAACATATTCCGGGACGTTGCCATTGCTTACAGAGGTATAGCCGTATATAAATAGCGTAACTTGGAATAGAACGCCTCGTGCTTCTTGCTTGTCGAGACGTATTACTCCGTCATCCAACGTTCGGCCGATCTGCTTTTTCAGCAGTTGGAGCCACCTCGTATACCCGATAGAGTGACGACGATCATTGTTGTTTTCATCTCGGTGGAACATGACGTTAGGACAGTTTTCGTCGAGCGGGTTCCCTTTATCAATCCGAAAAGGCACTTTTGAGTGCAGTATTGGCGGAGCCTTCGGCATTATCGCAGCGTGACGGTTTGGGCCGGCCTTGGCGGTTCCGGTAACCGCCCTGGGTACGGTTTCTCGCCTGAGTTACGGTTGGTGTATCGGGAATTTGGGTTCCGGACTCATTATCGGACAGCTCCGGGGTCCGATTCTTCTTGGGTGTGCCGACGTCCGGATAATCTCTTACGGCCACCTGGCTCTGCTTTTAAGCGGAAAGGATAAGGCGATCGGTTTTCGTGCCTATATGTTTTGGGCTTGTAACCCTTCGAACTTGGTGGCGTTATCCGCTCGCTGGCTGAAATGGATCGCAGTATGGTGTCCCGATCCACGTCCCATCTTTTTAAGTATTTTGATTGCTAAAAAACGCTCGTCCTGTCCCTGTTTTCGTCTCTGTTCTACCGACCAAGAGCCGTAAGGCTGAAGGCTAGGACCTAATTAACGGCTGTGCAGTAATGGATGTCGTCTGGATGTGCCAGTACCTGAGCCCGGCTCGGTCAGATGGTAATAAAGTATGGTTGGGTCCGCCCAATCGACCTTCAGAAAAACAACCCCCTTTCCAATTGTCAAGATTCGGTACTCGAGCCCTCCTTCTATCATGTAATAAAACGTCTGTATGACCGCAGCTGTTACTAGGCGGTTTGCATGGTATTAGAGCAGCGCCTCTAAATGTTTGGCCGTCAGTATTAAAGGACAATTGACAATATCATTAAGGATATCTATTAGGCGAAGGCCAAGACGGAGATATAACACAGTTAGCTTACGTAGAGCTTTGTTTTCGATGATGTAAGCGGATGCTACGCTCCGATAAGTTCCCGGTATTGCGTCTAAACACAGATCTAATCTACGCGCAGCTTGCTGTTGGCCGAATCTCGCAATGGCGGAGTAGTATGTCGTCGGCGAACCCCTTCCGCAGCGTCGCTTATGGCGTTCGGGTGGTTTTCGAAAACAAGGCTGTCTTTAACATTAAACACGACCCCAAGGTCGTGCTTATCATTTAGGCTGTCGATAATGCATTTGACTGGATCTTCTACCCTATTATGCAGAAAATATTCCAGATCCTTTTCGTTAGCGACTTTCTTCCTAGAGATCCTTTCGCCTAGACCACGCAGGAAGTTCTAGCTTTCGAAGGCCTTGACCTGAGAAGCAAAGATATCACCAAGCTTTCCGTATGTTGTCCTCTGCTGTTCGAAGAAATCCGACCAGGGCAAAAGGCGCGTTGGACATAGCCTGTTTTGGGGATTCGTTATGGAACCTGTCGATGTAAGACTTTTGTTTGCCTCCATGACGAACTTGGTAAAAACTAGTTCATTGCAGAACTTAATGTATTCAGCTAGTGTAGTAAGGCGGGTCTGCTGTTCGGCCTCTTTATGTCGGCGTTGCTCTTCTCGATGCCGGCGTTGTGTCTCTGCGAGTTGGCGCCTTAACTGTGCGAGTTCTTCCTCCATGCCAACTGGCTATTGATGGCTTAAACTAGGTATTAAGCGTGACTAATGGTCGAGCTTGATAAAAGGCTAATTAGTGAAAGAGTCCTAGGTACCTCTTTTGTACCTGGAAGTGCCGCAAGGCATCAGCCACAGCATTTCTTTCCAGCCAACAAAGGAAACTTCTAGACCTGCTGTGGGGCAGTTCACCTAACTGGAGGCTACCAGGTAGGTGACTTGGAAGACACCCAGAGAGGTTTGCATGTAGATTCACGACATCACCTATTGACATTCCCTTTCTTTCCCTTCCCTAAACTAATATGTTTATTTACCTGATAACAGAGTTTCAGTACGTGTACGCTCTTCCTACTGTTGCCCGCACGTTAATAATAAGATCAAACGATTCGGGAATTCATCCAAAAGCCTTCATTTTAGAGACGATTGAACCAACGGTTTACAGAGTTTCGGAATAAAATAATCACCTAAGGACGAGCTTGTCCATTTCTATCTTCCATATATAATTTATACATTATCATGGCCGCGGACCAAGTTAATACAGAAAGTCATTCATTCCAGCGGATGTCATGCTCCTGCCAAGTTTCCATGTCACCCTAATTCTGATGACGACCGCGCTTTAGCGTCTCCGGCAGGTCGCGCTCGTCAGCCGTACGACCCCGGGCCTCATGCACTGGCCCCGCCGATCAATGCGAGCTGTGCCTGAGCCTCTTCTTTGGCGTCGCGAGCCGGCTCTAAAAATATGCAATAGCTCGCCCGCTGTATGCTGAGTGCGGTAAAACAAAGGTGGCAGGTAGGAATGATAATTCTGTTGCGCGACTCTCTCGTACAATGGAACATCAGATTGTCGTCATCTCTTGGCGCCCAAAGTTAGGCACGCTCTGCGTGGCTACACCAAGGGGCCTCCATTGATAATCATAGCTTGGACTTGCGGGTACCTGTTGCAAAAGAACATAAAGGTGATGAAGCTAGGAACAGCTGAGTCGGAGAAAACAGCCATATGTCAGACGTTAGTACCGTCAACAGGGCGGGACCATGGATGTCGAGCTGGCGGTCTCTGTAGGCTAGCATATCTTCAACGCCCACACAGAGCTTGGCGAACTTGGAGGACAGCTTCATGAGTTGGACGCGATGTGGCCAGAAGGGTGACTCGGCCAGCTTACTATAGCAGGCTTTCTCTGCCGGCGTCCGTCGCCGCCAACAAGCAGGCATCGTCACCCTGGCGGTTGAAGCTATATGTTCGAGGTCCTGCTCAGTGAGCAAACGGTGCGAGTAAAGATGAGCGACCTCCGGATAGATATTGGCGCGAAGCAGCTGAGTCCAGATCCGACTGCCGGCCTTTCCCAACCTCATGGCTGTCATACTATCGCTTTGGCCTCCAAAGAATTCGAGCTCAACTCTGCGCTGGGTCGGTTCTGGGCTCTTCTTGCCTCCTATCATCCAAGCGTTGGGTCTCTGGTCGAAGGCCCGGCTGACATAGGCCCGAACATTGACGGTCAGCTTGCAGAAAGCGACGCGGAGAGGTCCGTCAATCATGTTTCATTGGATACCGTCAATAACTATGTCTCTATCGCTGTCCCCAACCGTCTGGTCGCGAAATACGTCTACGTTGCGGCGGACCATAAGCACGTGAGGGACGAGATTCTCCATCAGCTCACACATAGAGTTATTACGCTTTTCCACCGCCGTCCTTGGTTTCGGGTTGTTCACTGTGCGGTGCTTCTGCAGGAGGTAGTTCCAGTCGCTTTTCTTCTCGAGCTGGGCCGCACAGGCGACGCCGCCAATCTGGGGGCTCACCTCCCTTCTGCTCGCCCTTGAAATGAAGGATGTGGTCGTTGGCGTTGGTCAGCTGGCAGGCGCCGCCAGCAGATATCGAACCGGAGACAGAAAACGCGGCCGTGGGGCTACTAAGACTTTCGCGTAATTGTTCTCAATAGGGCATATGGCTAGGTGGGGTTAGAGAGCGAGCCATGGTAGTTGTGCGCCTCGTCAAAGAAGATGAAGGAGGCAGCCGGGTCATTGGTGGTGAATATCACATTCCCGCGCTCCACGTCATGCTGGCCGCCTCGGCAGGTGACGCGTTAACCGTTATAGGCAGCAAGCAGACCTTGGGCTTGGGCCTGGACGAGCCCACCAGCAAGAACCAATTACTAAGACCATCTCGGCCCTCAAGATGCAATCGAGTTGTCCACGCTGGTCGACATGGCACCTGGTGGCCTTGGCTATGGTTGCTTGGACGCGACGGGTATTATGATACTATGCCTCGTCTCCTTTGAAGTCGTTATGCAATATGGAAAGCCTGAGATCACTCATGACGGGATGATTGATGTCGACGAGATTCTCGAATTCTCGGTGCTAATTGTGGGATCGATGTCGGAGGGGCGAAGCATATGGTGGGTAGGGTGACAGCTTTGTAGCCACCAAATAAGTCTCCCCCGATTTGACATAAGGATAGAGCAAACCAGATGGTGAAAGATGCTGGCCGGGGCGAACCGCGTCTACTAGACCCTCCTGGTGCTGAGACAGGTGCTTGCGGTCGTCGATAGTCTCGCTCTTCCTTTAATAACGGAAGGAACCTCGACTATTTTGCCTAAACCTATCTCTTCACCAAGGCAGCCGCCTGGCACGCCTCTAACCGGGAACTGGGTAATCTGCTACCAGATGGCATGTAGCTGATAGCCAGAGATGATTATCTTGAACCCAACATGCCTATGTTCCTCGATGTCCTCGCGACAATGGAACATGCGGCCCAAGCTCTTCCAGTCTTTTGGAGAGACGCTGCGATGGGCGAACTGTCCTCCGATATCCTCAACCTCCTGGCGGTGGACTTCTGTGTCGGAATCGTCGTCGAGGTTTGTAGCATCACCAGCACCAGCGAGGGGCGAACTCCTATCGATTTGGCTGTGCTGATTATCGTCGTCACTATTAAGCAGCTCCACTACGTCAATCTTGCCCACCAGCCTTCCGTAGTTGCTAGGCACGTTAGCTCTGTTCGAAAGTCCAAAATCGTCTGGGACGGTTATTTTCTTGCCGGCGTCGATTGGTGCTCTAGCGAGTTCCCCGGAAAGCGGATGATGAGAACGTGGGGCCGGCTCTGTAGCCTCATGTTGTACTTCGCCGCGATCGGTGATAACCACTTCATCGTAAGAAGATGCCCTTCTGCCCGGTTTATTCGTCTCCGACTTTCTATGATCGTCGGCGACGGAAGTCTTGTCTGGGAAAGACATTTGCGGTCGAGGCGGGTCGGACCTATTGCTTGCTTTCGAGGCAAAAGGATGCGGTGATTGGTCGCGGGTATCAACATAGAGCGTTAGGCACTCAATTCCCTGGGCGTTCGTCGGGAGCTGTCCAATTCGACGATACCTTGCCAGTCGTGCTTGCTAGGCGCCGATACTGTCGATATTATCCGTCTCCATGGTCCGTCGCAGTGGAAAGGTCAGGCGCTGGTGGATCGACGCAGATTTGTGGTTCCCCGGCACAACTGAACTGGCTACGAACCTAATCCTGGATTCTACTCCAATCGTATGGCAGGGGAAATCGTCTGGTTGGGAGCTGTACATAATCATGGGCGACAGACATCTCAACCGCTGTTCGGGCAACGATCCCGTACGACACTTCGGCTAATCGGAGGATCATAGCATGAGCACGGCGGCATCAGTTGAAACCTTGGGCCCGCTTGCAAAACCTTTCCGGGGATAAATCGTCGTCGGGGGAGCGGGCGCGACGGAGCGGGTTTATCGCCGTCATGTTGGCGAACGATTGGCCAACGGAGGTCGGGGACAAGGTCGGCTTGGCTTTTCACATAGATAAGAAGCGGCGTGAAGTAAAGGCTGACATGAGCGTGACAAATTGAAGGAATGAAATAATCAGAATCTGTAGGGAGATTGCCGCATGCGGTATCGAAATGAAAGGGCAAGAAAGAATGCGTAAGCTAGCTATCAAGGTGAACAAAGGCGTCAGATATGGGGGACATCAGTTGTGTTGTATTGCATGACTAGTTGCAGGCGCTCTAGAGCGCGCACCGCACTTTAATGTAGTCTAGTCACGTGATGTACATGGTCCGATCAGAGGGAGCCTTTCCGTATATGGGGTGCTAGCGCACCCCCTGCTAGCTGACACACCCCCTTAACGCCTTGACTTGCCTCACTAAAATCAGGCCCTATTTTTGAGGTTGGGGCTGCGCCGCAGGCGCAGCCGTGGCTAGAGCCTTCGGCTCTAGAAGTATCTGCAAGGGCCAAATGTACCGACTAAACCTCATTAAGAAAAGTTTCCACAAAAACAACAAAACCTTAAAAATATGGCCTGATGGCTAAATATAAAATATTAAGCTTAATTAGCAAGTTTTATACGAATTTATTAAAATTATCATTATTATATATATTAATTACGAAATTTTTAATATTATAATTATTAAAATTTAACGTAAAATTAAAATCTTTATTTTTTAATATAATAATAAATTTAATTAAGTCGTTATATAAAGGTTAAAAGTTAAAATAGCTCCAAATTTTAATTAGTAGATAATATTAACCAGAACGTTTATAGTTACGACATAATAACTATAATCTGTACGGGCAAAAAAATAACTGAACGGAATTTTTTTATATTAACTTACCTTTAAAAAGCTTATAATAAAATGCTATATAATAGTTATACTGTTATAGTTAAAAGGGCGTTCCGAACCTGGTTAACCTTAATTATTTTTTGGCTGCAACGTAATAATTATAATTTGTACGGCTAAAAGAATAATTAAACGGGCTTTTTTTATATTAACTTACTCTTAAAAGGCTTATAATAAAATGCTATATTTAATAATTACGTTATCGTAATTAAAAAGGCGTTTCGAATTTGGTTAATTTTAATTTTTTTTGGTTATAACGTAATAATTATAATTCGTACGGTTAAAAAAATAATTAAACGAGCTTTTTCCGTATTAAAAGGCCTATAACAAAATATTATATATAACGGTTATATTATTATAATTAAAAAGATGTTTCGGATTTAAATAATTCCAACCTTTTTATAATTATAACGTAATAATTATCCCGTATATTATTTTAATATAAAGTTTTTAAAAGTAATTTAATATAAAAAAAGCTTATTTAGTTATTTTTTTAGCTGTACGAATTATAATTATTACGTTATAATTATAAAGGCGTTTCGGATTTAATTAATAAGTTTTAATTTTAATTTTTTATAATTATAACGTAATAATTATAACCTGTACGGCTAAAAAATTTAATATACGGATTATTTTTATATAAAATATATTAAAAAAGTTCGGTACATAATAATACGACCGATTGTTATGCTGTCGTAATTATAAAAGCATTACGGTTACCTATTTCCTAAACCTAACCTTAATTATGTTAATTATAATTACCGTCGAAAAAAATTAAAATTTTTTTTATATGCATATTAACTTTTATTCAACGAGTACATGAAACGTTAAACTTATCGGAAATAAATTAGTTACGTAATTGATAATTTTTAATTAAATAAATAAAAGAAATTAGAAGGAAATTTGCCAGTTAAGCTCGTTTTTTGAAATTTAACATTCAGGCCTCGCTGGTTCGTTACGGGGATTTGGGATTTGATTAGTTGATTATTAGCGTTATAGAGCGGTACTTAAGTGACTTTGAAAAAGAGCCAGCGAGGCCTGAGCTAGCTGAGGTAAGCCTTAACGCAGTCACGGCGTTAACTGTCACACTTCATCACTTCCTAGAGCCGTAGCTGTCCATTCCACCTTTCCTCCGGCGATTAAATCCTTTTAATCAGCTAATTCCTTCTCTAAAATTATTCTTAAGTTATTTTTCTGCCGATTAAGGGCTTTCGTAATGTTTATTAAATCTAACTATTTTTTAAGACGTTTAAAAGGTTCGTATAATAAGATTTTAGTTAATTTATTAGCTAGCATATTATCCGTAGACGTATAATTTACTTCAATTATATTTTTACGGCTTTTCGAAATTAATAGTTATATATATTTACGTATCGTAACTTTGTTTATAATAAGGTAACGTCGGCATTAATAAGCCGTATGGTATATTAATTATCGTAGTATATATTTAACGATTCTGTATTTAAGGTAACCTTTAATTTTCCGATTAGTTAAAAGTTAAATAAAGCTTTTTTTATAATTTGCGTATAAGATAATAATTCCGTTTCAGTTATAAAAGTAATTATTATATTTTATTTATTTGCCTGGTATTTTATAACTTTTTTAAATAGCTTTATAACGTAAGTTTAAAATTTTTTTCGATCGATTATATTATCCGCGAAAAAGGCGTCGTTTTAGGTATTTAACGAATTTTTACCTTCGAACTATAACGTTAACGTTTTAATCCTAATTAGGTATAAAATAACTTAATTAATAGTTTTATAATATACGTTATTAAGATTTAGGTTAAATCGGGCAAATCGGAATATCGTAAAGGTTATATTAAATTACGCATTAATTGTTACGTATAAAATGGAACCGATTTTTTTTAGAACTTGTTTTCTTTTAGCAGAAAATTAATTAACGGCTTTTTAGAATGATATTTTTTTATATTTTTGTAAATAAGGTTTTTTGATTCTACGAAATAACCTTTTTAATCGGTATATACTTAACTTTTTATAACCTTGCGGCGGTAGCGGCAGGTTACGTTTATATATCCGGCCTTGTAACCTAGGAATTTTATTATATTTTTTTATATCGAAGCTTTTCCGATTAAGATAACGCGTATTTCGGGTAATTATTTTCCTTAAATTTCCGTAGTTTACCGGCCGGTTATTAAACAAATTTATAAAATAAGTTAATCGTTTAAAGTTAAACGTAATTTTTTAAATTTTGTAATTATTTTTAACAATATTTCCGTAATACGGAATATATAAGAAACTTACGTTTTCGACCAGTAAAATACTTTCGTTTTTTACCGTTATTTTAGGTTAAATAATATAATAACAATTTAAAATTATTTTTCTAACTTCTGCGGGCGTAATAATTATAATAATTATTAATATAAACGTTAATAAAGGTAACGGTTTAAAAGACAAAAATGGTTCGAATATAATAGTCGTATAAAGGTAATTAATTTTATACGAATAAATTTATTTTTTATTGACTTATACGTTTTTTTAAAAGTTTATATTATTTTAAAATTATCATTTTTATTTAACCGGGAATGAAATTATGTCGTTTAAGTTTTAATTTTTTTTAAATATATATATTTGGATAATTATAAGCTTAATTAAATCGTTTTATTTATCGGAATAATATACGTAATTTGTTTTTCGTAACGTAAAAAAAGTCTTTTTTTTAATTTTTAATATTATTTAAAAAGATAACGTTTTCGTTAAATTATACGTTTTAAATAAAAATAATTATATTAATTAACTGGTTCCAGATTTCGTAAATATTCGTAATCGGTAACCGACGAAAAAATTAATTTACGTTTTAAAATTTAATTTTTAACACTTTTAATTTTCTTTATAGTAATAATTATTATCGCGTAAATTATATAACCGTATATTTATAAATAGGCTTATTAAATCTTCCGATTAAGTATTATAACGTCGTTTTTATACATTAAGTAAGTATAATAGATTTTATATAAATTTTACCAAAAAATATATTTAAAGGTACGGTTATATAAATATATTATTATTTTAAAAATATATACGATCAAAAATAAAAATAATTTAATATTAAAAAAACACAACTAAAAAATATTTTAAAGTTAATAATTTCTTAAAATCTTGTTATCGTATTCAAATATTTATAGAAAAACCTTAACCTGATTATTTAAAACATTTAAAAGGTATCGGAATATTATAATTAATATATTTTGCTTTCGATTTTTAAAGTAAATATTTTAAATAAAACCTAAATACTTATCGGTCCTAAATATAACGTATTTATATTTTTTAAAATTCTTTTCGAAATTTGTAAAATCGATAACAATTCGTTATTTTAATTGGAACGTCCCTTTTTTCGGCTTTCGACGTATTTACTTTTTAACTTTCGCTTTATTATATATTTAATATTCGACCGTTATAAAACCTTTTAAACGGACTTCTTTTATGAAAGATTATAATTATGCAATCATTTCGGGCCTTAAATATCCTAGATTTATATACCATATTATACCGTCACCAGTTCATAGTAATCTTGTTATATATAAATTAACGTTTCGTCTATAAATAACCAGAGTTATATAAAGCGTTATTACGTTAATATTTTTAATAACGAATTAATTTAATTTATCTGTTAGTATAATAACTACCTAATTAAACTTATTTCGGATAAAATTATTATTTTTTTGGTTCTTTTATTAATACCTTTTTTTCTGGAGTTGCCGGAAAAATACTAGGTTATATGCAAAATCCTCGTAATAGGCTACGTTGTATAAATGTAACGCTTTCGGGCCCGTAAGGTTTTAAAGCCGTATATTTACTTTTCTGTATCCTTTAATTAGGACGAAATTTTTCCCTGCGTATTTTCCGTAGCCTTAAATCGTTATCTTATAATTTAAAAACCTTCGGTTATTATTTCGAAAATATTTATCGGATAGCCCGTTCGATCGATTTTTCGATTTATATTATTTCTTCGGAAAATAAACTAACTGTCCGTATCGATTAACGAAATCGTTTTTTTAAATAGGAAGATATATCGAGCGGCGTAAGTTTGATAAGCTATAAAAGGTTCTAATTAAGGTTAATATAATCCTATAAATTATATCTTTTAACTTTAGCCTTAAATTCGTCCTTAAATCTATCTTAATTCTTAGAACCATTATAAATAATTACGGACGTTATTAGTACGGTTGCTATTGTGGCTAAGTATATACATAATCGCTACTAATATACAGCCTATATCGTTTTAACAATAACTGATTAATTAATAAATGACGCAAATTAAACAAATAAGATTCTTAATTGTCAAATATAAAGAATATCAGTTATATTGTATTACATAACTAGTTATAGGTGCTCTAAAGCGCGCACCGCACATTAGTGTAGTCTAGTCACGTAATATACATGGTTCGATCAGAGGGAACCTTTCCGTATATGGGGTGCTAGCGCACCCCCTGCTAGCTAACAAAAGGTTTTAATTACGGAACTAATTTATTTTTTCATAAACCTAATATTCTATATACGCGTTAAATAAAAGTTAATATAATATAAAACTTTTTAATTTTTTTAACGGTAATTATAGTTAATATAACCGAGGTTGGGTTTAGAAAATAAACGACCGTAACGCTTTATAATTGCGATAACATAATTATCGCTCACTATAACAGCTATAGGCTTAATCAATTATTACACGTAGTCGTACGATTTATATTAGCAATAATATCGTGGAAATCTAAGTAATAAAGTAATAGTTACGTTTAATAATAGCAGACAATTATAGGTAATCTAGGTAATTATTTATTATTATAAGTTAATATTATTTAACTATAAGAATTATTAGCGTTTATGTTTTAAGAAGAATCCGTTAAATCTTTTGGTTTATCCGGATCCGTACTGTATAAATAAATTAGATTTTTTTAGATTTGAGAAATTTTTTCGAATTTATATTTTCTTAAATATATGCATCTTTTTAGATCCGTAAAATTTATCCGGATTTATATTACGTAATTCGAGGTTTATATCGAAAATATTTTCTATATTCTTTAACCGTCAGCTAAAAGATTAAGATATTTGATTATAAGATAATCTTTTTTAAAAAAAATCTTAATTTTTAAAATTAATTTATTTATCGTATTTATTAAATAAGTAACCTTCTTTCTTATATTTTTATTTCAGTTATTTTATTCGTTATATTTAACCGTATTACAAAACAAAAATTTTATAAGCGTTCGTATTAAAAAAGGGTTAGAATTTTGCTTTTAGGATTTAAATTTTTAATTTTAGCGTTATGCCTTATTTTATTTATTTTGAATATAAGGCAAACTATATTATAGCAGAAAACATAACGTATTATTAAAGCTACGTTTTAAAAATTAAGAATGTAATAAATCGAGTTTTTCAATTAATCTTTTACGTAATATTTTGTTTTGGAAAAAAAAGGAAAGATTAAAACATAAAAAGTTTATTTATTAATAAACGATTTTTTAATTATAAAAAAATATTAATAAAGCCTTTAAATGTATAAGTAAAGTTATAACTTATTTATAGCGATAGCGGTAATAACGAGATTTTTTTATACTAAAGGTATTAAAATAGTAAATTACGGGCTTAAGTTATTAAATAAACTAAAGAACTAGAAAAAATTGAATAATAAAACGATTACCTAGGGCGCATAAATTGTTTAAATTACGGGGTAATCGATTAGCTTAGAATTTTAAGGCAATAATTAAATGTTATTAGGTAACGTAAATTGAGATATTTTTAATTCTGGCGGTTCTAGCTTTATTAATAAAGGCTTTTTAAAAGACGTTAGGTCTTTATAAGTTGTTTTGCGAATTTTTAAATGTTTTCGAAGTTTCGATAATTTCTTTATTTAATTAAGTATTAGGTAAGTCCGTTCTATTCTCGTGCGTTTAATAAAACTTTTATTTCGTAAACCGGTATATATTTTATAATTTTCTTTTCCCGTTTTATATTAACTTTAATTGGATTTGCTATTTACTTACGTAAATATATATATATTTTAAATAGAATTTTATTTTCGGTAATAATTTTAATTCGTATATATATTCAAAATTTGTTTTTATAATTTTATATGGATTAATATGTTTAAAATCGAATGTTTTATTAAGTCGTTTATTTTAACTATTTTTTGTAGCGAGGTAAATTGTTTTCCTTTTCGAAATCTGTTTCTTTTTTAACATTTTTTAGTTATAATATTTATTTATCTCATTACATCTAAATTTAAGTTTTATTTTTATTTCGGCTTATAATTATTCTATTTATTTTAATGTAAAAATTACCTTAACGTTAATTAGTTTTTCGTATAAACTTTATAAATTTCTAGTACAAAGCCAAATTAGCAGTTATTAACGTCGTTTTAATGGTTTTTTAGTATTAGTATTATAGGTTAATTATGTATCTAATAGTTTTATAATTCGATTATTTTGTTTATAATTAATATAGTATCGTAGGTATATTTTTAGCTTTTAATAAATTCTTTTCGTTTGTCCATTTATTTGCAGTTTAAATATGTTTAATAATTTATAATTTAATTCAAGTTAACTTATTAATTTTTATTAAAATATTACATTAAAGATTATATTTTTATTTAATGCAATTTCTGTTAAAGGTTTTTGAATGTTTAAAACGTATTTAAGAAAAATATATACGAAGTATTCTGTATTAATCTTTTCTTTACATAGTAAAAAATAAAACAAATTTGTAAATCGATTAACGATCACGAAATCGTTGTTATAATATATTTTTGTAATTTAACTCTTTAATTAAAAGAGTTTAATAATGAATAAATATAATAGAATTTTATAGCTATTTTGCAACTAACAATAGTTAAAGTTTTTCGCAAGATTTAGGTCGTTATATTTTAGCGTAAATATGAGATTCTTATATTACTTTTATCTGCCTAATTTTATTTGAAAGAAGTAGTATATTTGTTATAGGCGTTTTAGAGTTTTATAGATCTCTAGGTATCTATATAATCAATATTTATATATATTTTACATTGAAACTTTAAAAGGTTTTTTTTTTTATATTTAAATTTTATTTACTCGCTATTTTTGAATAGATTATTATTTTATTGTTTTATATATTAATCTATATTAGTTAGAATTACTTTTATCGTAATAGTTCGTTATTATCGTAAGTATTTTTCGGATATTATGTCGAAAACTATTTATTATATTTTAATTTTAAGTTTTTTTATATTAAGTAGTTTAATAAGTATAACGTTACATACAAGCTTACGAGCTAAATAAGCTTGCGAGCCGTTTTTTCCAACATCTTAGTTGCTTAATTTCAATTATTGGTTTTTTGATACCGGTAGTATGGGGGGTTTTATAAAAGAATTTAGGATAAATTTAGCCATTTAGGCTAAAAAACAAAACCAGAAATTAAGCTTTGAAAAGTCATATTTTATATATAATATCCCCGAATCTACCTTCAAAGCCCGATATTATTTTCCAATTACGAAAATTAATGACGACCGAAGAGAAATTTATTGTCGAAAGGGTTTTTAACTTAAATGCGCAAACGTTTTCTGTCCGATTTTAATATGTTAAAAATATAGTTAATATATTGCTAGCCTACCACGTTGTAAAACGCGTTAAAATTAATTAGGCGTCGAACTTTATTAAACGGTATAAAAAGCTTTAAATACGTTTAAGTCGGAAAATAGATTATTAACGGGTTTTATCCGAAAATTTAAAAACGTTTCGTAAATAGTTCGAATTTATTCGAGTTATAATAGTAAAATATAGCATTACAGAAAAGAATATTTATAACTTCGCGAAACTAGATTTTTAATAAGGCTTTTTATAATAACGAGTATAATAATTATTAATACTGAAAAATATCAAAAATTGAAAAAAGTATAATAAGGAAATGAAAAATAAATTATAATGATCCAGGTTATTAATTTCTAAAATTAGGTTATACCATTATTTATTATCATAACGAAGAAAATATTATTTTAAGTTCTGGTACCGTAATAATCTATTATTAAAAACCGATTAAAAAATCGTATTAAATAATAATAATTAAATAATAAATATATTAAGTCTCGAATAAATCAAGCATTTTAACAAGCATATTCGGATATATACGAAAGGTTTAAAACGGTTTCTTATTTTTAACGGTTACGAAAATTATTATTTAATAAAATTCGAAAAATATTATACAAATTACGATATTATTACGCTTTATATACTCGCGTATTTTTCATATTCATTTTAACTTTTCAACGTATTTTAAATTTCTTTTTAAACGCGTTTATTTACGGTATATCGAAAACTTAATACGACGTTATTTTATTTATATTGCTCAAAAAGAAGATTTTACCCGCTTTTACCACGCATTTTAAATTATTATAACGTTCGATAATATTAAATCTAAATTTACGAAGGTTAATCTTATTTCATTTGATTTAATAACTGTTTTACGAATTAAAAGTTCCTTTAATTATGCTTATACTAATCGTTTTCCCCTTAACCTCCGCCGGTTTTATTTTACCCCCATGCGAAAACCCCCAAAATATCTGTAAAGTAACAACATAAAGACGATATTTATAAAAAAAAAAATTAAAATTTATTAAAGTAATTCGTTAACAAAAATATTTAAATCGGCTAATTTTATAACAAAAGATTATATATTATTATTATATAAAGTTACTTTTTTCAGAAAGAAAACGTTTAATTGCGCGAAACGAACTATATTTTAAGTAAACGTTATAAAATCAAAAATAAACTTTTTTAAAAAAAGGAACATTTATTATATAAAAGAAACAAACTTTTTTAAGGTAAAAAAAGGGGGGTAATAAAAAATATAGCTAATAATAACGAAAAGAAGTTATCGTAAAAGGGTTAAAACTAAGAAACGGAAATATAACGTTTACGGCAAGCCTGGACATAATATGCGTACTTATATAAAAGTTATAAATACGTTTAACAAAAAAGAATCCGAGTAATTTAAATTAATGCGATATATTATTATTAAGTTATTTGAATTTGTTGTTATAAGTTGCTAAAAAACGACTCGCGGGCTTGTATAGGACGTTATTTACTTTATTATTTTTTTATCCTTTACGATGAATAATGACGTTATTATTTTCCGCTTAATTTTCGTATTGTAAGAAAATATATAATATTTTTATAGTCCGTATATACCTTAATTTGATATATATTACCTTTAAGGTAATGTTCAAAATTTTTTAAAAGCGTTAACGATAATTAGGAATTTCTTATCGTATATAAGATGATTTAATTCGGCTTTATACAATTTGTAAAAGTAAAAAGTAATAAGGTAGAATTTTTCTTAATTGTTTTAATATCCGAATTTAATTTTTATTACATAATTCGAAACATTGGTTTTTAACTTAATTAATCGCTCTAAGTTGTATATATTAGTATTAATTTATTAATTAAAATATTTTAAATTTATTAAAAGTTTCTTTTTCTTAGTATTTATTCGAATTTCTTATTTTTTCTAGTAAGTTTCGTTCATAATATAAATATCTTATTAAAGTTACGGATAAACCTTTCATAATAATTAGCGAATTAAGAACACATTTATATTTTTTAACGTTAATAAGTTATATTTAGTTTCGAATTACTGCAAGTTTTCATAAACTGATTTTAATATATTTACAAATAGTAATGTATTTGAAAAATATCATTTTTTGCCTCTATAAAGTGCTTTTTTCTGCGTTAATTAAGAAATTAACGTTTTATAACGTTTATAGAACCTTATAAACGTACTTTATATATTTTTCTTTTGTGTTTGAATAAATTAAGATGTTATTAAAGTAATATATAACGAAAGCATTTCAATGTTTTCGTAATATATAGTAAATTATTTGTTAAAAGGTTACTGGTACGTTCGTAAATTCAAAAGGTATTATCAGGTACTCGAATGGTCCGTATTTAATTTCAAAGGTTATTTTCTATTTGTTCTTTAGTTTAATTCGTATTTGGTTAAACTTTTTAAATTTAAAAATATAAATTATTTAATTTCGTGCCGGTAATTCTTTATTCCGGTAATTATTAATAATAAGGTTTTGTTTTTAACAGTAATGTCGTTAAATTATTGGTAATTAATAATAAGTTATATTTTTATAAATCTTTAATTCGAAAAATATTAAATATTTTATTAATAATTTAAAACGTTCTTTATAACCTCTTTTTCAATTTATTTTCGAAATAGTTACGTAATACTTATAATTTTATTTGGTTTAGATTGTAAATAAAATAAAAATCGCTCGTTTTGTTCTTTTTAAGTAATATTTCGTAATTTTATTTTAAGTCTTTTTTCAAAACCATTTTTTATATTTATAATATTATAGTAATATTTTAATTCTCTATTTTAATAACTTTTTAAACTTTGTTTATGAGTTGTTATTTATTTATCGAAATCTTATTAAAGTTTATAATAATACGCCGTATTTTAAATACACCTTTTGTTTATTATGTATCGTATTTTTATATTTATATTCGTTAACATTATTAATCGATTATTGAAATTTTGTACGCTTGATATTTTGCGTATCGGTAACAAAGCGAAATTATCTTGGTTAATTTTTTAATCGATAGCTAGATCATATTGCTATAATTATAGAAATCCGAACATTATATTATAACTTTATATTAAAATAATATTTAAAATAATAATTTAGTTTTTCCCTTTAACGAAAATTTTAATGTAATTAATTTCGCTTTTAATTTATCTGTTATTGTTATTTAATATTTAACTTTTAATATTTTTAAATTTATAATTTTTGTTTTGTTTTAGTAATTATAATTTATTAATTATTTTAGGGGTAATATAGTTTACTTACATAGGTTCGTAATTTACTATTACGGAAACGAGCTATATAAATATTTTGAATGTTGTCGGCAATTGGTGCTTTCAGGTGCTACTGGCTGGTGGGCTTTGTTCAGGCTAGGCAGCAGAATGCTGCCTGGGACAGCCTTTGTCCACTGATGATCCTTTGTTACCCAATCGTGTATATAAGGGCGATTGCCCAAGGACTAGATCTGTCATTTTCTAGAACTTAGAGAACCAACACAGAGCAATTACGCTAGATTCCTACATTCGATCACTATGACTGCTGACAGATATATAAATATTCAGGACGGTTTTCAATATATTTTAATTACCGAACTTTGATTAATTAATTTTTAACATTAATATTAGAATATGTGTAGTGGCTAAAGGAATTGTTGGTAAGGGGGTTTATTAAGAGTGATGTTAAACGCACCTTAGTTTTTCTAAGCTTGGCACACCTTAGTTTTCTGACGCAGCTGTTACCGACCCGTCAAATCCCTGACGGCCCTATATATATGACTAGAAATCAACGTTTCGAAGGAACTAAGCCATAACGTATTCTTTAACTTCGGACCTTATTAACATATAATGATTTATATATCTATCAATTGCTCTAAATGACGCGAAACTAAATATCCTATTTCTATCATAAAAAATATAGCGTTATTAAGATATTCGTATATGTTTTGTTGTATGTACTTTAATTTTCTAGGACGTACTGTAACCTACTAGCTTCGAATATCAACCCCCCTATTGTTTCGCAGCGATGCCTTTACCGTTTTAGCGCTATAATTTCACTTATACATAACTTAACCAAAAAAAAAAATGGAAAAATAAAAAAACTTCGGAATATAAATTAACGGGCCCAAGAAGTTCTGAAATACCAGTTCCGACTTTATTTAATAGCTTAGTTGTTGCGTTATTATAAAGAGTATAAGAACTGGTAAAAGGTAGCGGGGGAATAAGAACGGAGCGTTGCCAATTGACAGGAAAAACTAAGGTGTGCCAAGCCTAGGAAAACTAAGGTGCGTTTAACATCACTCTTTATTAAAGCAACGGCGAGGTAGACGTGTCAGCCCCATTTATTTGTATTTACGTAGTTAGACCTTCGCATTTCTATATCTTTTCCATAGATAAGAATATATAAAAACGAAAAAGATTAATAAGAATAATAACGGTATTCCGAATTACTACTCGTATCTTTATATAATAACATTTTTAGCTCTTTTTTTAACCTTTTTAGTTAATTAATATTGAAACTATTTATTTTATTAATAGTTCGAGGTACTGTTCGAAGAAGGGTTGTTTGTATAACGGGCGCAAGAAGGAACGGAAATAATTTCGATACGAAAAAGCGTTTTAAAGGTAATACTTATTAACAATCTCGCTTTTAAAGTAACTTAAAAGTTAATTTATTATAGTGGAAAATATTTTAAAAACTTTCGTAGCGGTTTATTTTTAAAAAAGAAGCGTTTGTAAAAAGTAATAATTATCGTCGGCTTAAAAATTAGTTTCTTAACGTAATTAAGAAATTTTATTAAGTAAAAAAACGTTTAACCGTAAATAATTAATAACGAAAAGATTTAATTACGATAGTTAAAAAAAAAGTTTATTATTTGTTAATAACGTTAACGAAATAATTACGATAATTAAAAAAATATAATCGGTTAAACCGAATATTTTAACTTTAAATAATTAATACAAATATTAGCAAAATTATTAAATAAAAATACAGAAAAAAGCAATACGTATTACGATTAAAAATATTTCGATTTTAAATTTAACGAAAAAAATTATTTACGCGGTAATAATAATTAAGAAATATAAAAAACGGCGTTTTAAATTATTTTAATGACGATCGGTTATCGTAATAGTAATTTAATAAAGTTAATCCGTATTAACCCAACTAAATTAACCGTTACCGTTATTATCAACATTAAAAAATTTTATAAAAGTTATTGCAGATTTTACGAAAAGTATAAAAATATTTAAAACTTTAAAACGTTCGTATAAAATTAAAAATATCGATTACTAAATAAACTTATAAATTTAATTCTAATACGTTAAATAAATAAAAAGTTTAACGTTCAATTATATCGTCGAATTTAAACGTTTAATACGCCGTTATAACAAAATGGATATATTTATTAACGCTAACTAATTAATTACAATATTCGTTAATTCTATTCGAAATTAAAACGTCGAAAATGTTATTAATTAAAAATTACGAAAAAAAAAGACTTTATTAATACTTAATAAATACGGTTAATTAAGTTTACGATAACTTTATTGCTAAATTTCGTAATAAAGAACCTGAAAAGAAGAATACGTTTATAACAACCGAGTTAATTAACGTAAAGATTAAGATAAAAAGTTTTTATAAAAGAAAAATAAGCCGTTTTATTTTAATTACGGCGAATACGGTTATATAGCGAAGAACTACTCGAAACGTAATAACGATAAATTAAACGAATTTTGAAATAAAAAACGAATAAGTTAAGTTTATTCTAACGAAACTTATTTTATTCTTAACGGCTTAGAAAACCTATATAACTAGCTTTCTAAAAAATACCAAGCTGGCTATTAATAAATAAAGGCGTTAAGACGAAATCTTAAAGGTTTAATGTCGCTGGCAAGGTCTGAATAGTTTTAATGGCAGAAATTCCCTTTAGCTATAAGGGCGTGTTAGGATATATATGGTAGTTAAAGGAATTGTTGGTAGGAGGGGTTATTAAAGCAACGGCAGGGTGGGCGCGTCAGCCCCACCTATTTGTATTTACGTAGCTAAACCTTCGCACTCCCACACCTTTCCCATACATAAGGACATATAGAAACGAGAGAGATTAAAAAGAACAACAACGGTACCCCGAATTGCCAACCGTATCTTCACAATTAATAATATAAAACGGCTTATAAAAAAACGGGGGTGAATTTAGCCGTTTAGGTTAAAAAACGAAACTCGAAACTTAGTTATTAAAATGGAGCAAGGTGCAAAGCCGGGTACATGGCTCGGCCGATCAGTTAGTCAGTATCTACCACGTATTTCTAGAAGTTCCCTTCGCCGAGCGCAACCTCGAAACACTTAGTATTCATCAGTATATAGCTTTTATTTCAGACTGGTTTTAACATTATAATATAGTTTGCGTTACTTTTAATATTTTTTAAACCTTGAACTTAATCGTAATATTCTTTTTAATTATGTATTAATCAGAACTAAATTTTCCCGTCCTAATTTATTTATCTGCTAATAGAAAAATACTTAGCTTTAATTAATTGCAAAAGCAACTTATAATTTTCGATGATTAAATTAAAAAGATAAGGTTTTAATTAAAAGTACGAATATAATTATAATTACGATTATATAGATTTAATAACGATATATAATAAACGATTAACGATTACGATAATAACCTAATCTTTTTAAAAAAAAAAAAAAATATTGAAGTAAAAATCTATAATACTTTATTTCGAAATATAATTTCATTCGGAAAAAGAAATTTAAACGTAAACGATAACCGATTTTAAATCATAACTTAATTAATTAAATTTTAAACACATTACGTAATAAACAAATGGTATATGTTACGTAAAAGAACTATATAAAAAATAAAAATTAAGGTTTAAATAAAAGATATTAAAATTAAGATTACGGTATTAATAATATAATTATTCGGGTTTTAATTAATTAAAATAAAACAAAATAATAGTATAATTTACGATATAAACCGGATTATAAAGATATATATATAAAATAAAGTTATAAAATTATTTATTTTACGGGTGAAAAAAGATGATCGAAGAAAAAATTATTATAAAATATATTTTAAACGTTTTTAATATTAATCAAATAAATTTATTATTATTATTATTATTAAGTAATATTATTTTACATATATTCTTTTTATTTAATTCAAATATTATAATATTTAAATTAATATAAAAACGTTAATAATTAGATTGAAAGAATACCGTTTAATATAAATTAATATTAAAATATTAATTAAAATAAAATTATTCGAACGTATAATAAAAGAAATTATTTACTTTATACCTAGACGTATTTCCCATAAAATAATACCTTAAAACTTAAATAATTTTAAAATTAGGAAAATTAAATTAATGGGAAATAAATTTTAATAAATTTATTAGAAATTTAATAAATATTTTTTGTTATTATAATCTTTCCTATTTTTTAATATTACGAATAGAATTAATCGAAATATTTAACTTATTAAAACGTTTTAAATAAGCAGGCTGCGCGGATAAGCGAGTTACGCGGTCTTTTTTTTTTACCATTTAATTTCAGTTATTTAATTTTTAATATTACCTTTATAAAGCGGTTTATAAAAGAAGTTAAAATAAATTTAGCTGTTTAGGTTAAAAAAAGAAACCTTAAATTTTTTTTATGTTAAACTTAGTTTAATATATACGGTTACATCTTTTACTTTAAAATTCCGATATAATAGCAAATTTGCTCAACCTAATACCCTATTTAATTCGCGAAACTTAACGCCGACCGAAATTTTATTATTATTAACCGTATCCTCGATTTTAATACGCGAACCTTTTTTATCCGGCTTTATTACATTAAAAATATAATTAATATATTACTAACTTAATACGTTATAAAATAAGTTAAAGTTAAATAGGCGTCGATTTTTATTAAACAGTAATAAAAGCTTTAAACGCGTTTAAATTAGAAAATCGATTATTAACAAGTTTTATCCGAAAATCCAGAAATATTTCGCAAATAATTTAAGCTTGTGCGAGTTATAATTACGAAATACGGTATTATAAAAAAGGATATTTATAATTTCGACGAAATTAAATTTTTAATAAGATTTTTTATAATAACGGATATAATAATTATTAATATCGAAAAACGTAAAAAGCTTAAGAAAAGTAATAAAAGAATAAAAAATAAATTATAATTATTTTAGGTTTTAATACCGTAATAACTTATTATTAATAACTAATTAAAATTTATATTAAATAATCATAATTAGATAATATATAAATTTAAATTTCGGATAAATCTAGTATTTTAATAAATATATTCGGATATATACGAAAAATTTAAGACGTTTTTTTATCCTCGACGGTTTTAAAAGTTATTATTTAATAAAATTCGAAAAATATTATGCGAATTATAATATTATTACGTTATATATATTTACGTATTTTTTGTATCGGCTTTAAATTTTTAACTTAGTTTATTTTTTAATTTTAAAATTCCTGTATTCGTTATATATCGAAAACTTAATATAACGTTATTATACTTATATTACCAAAAAAAAAATTTTTTCGCCGGCTTTTACGACGTGTTTTAAATTATTATAACATCCGATAATATTAAATCTGGATTTATAAAAGTTGGTTTGATTTTACTCGGTCTTAATAATATTGTTTTCCGAATTAAAAGACTTTTTTTAGTTATATTTATACCGACCGTTTTCCCATTAACTTCCGCCGGTTCCATTTTACCTTCCGTAAAAATCCTTAAAAATATCCGTAAAATAATAAAATAAAAATGATATTTATAAAGAAAAATTAAAAATTATTAAAATATTCGTTAATAAAAATATTTAAACTAGCTAATTTTATAATAAAAGATTATATACTATTATTATATAAAGCCGGTTTTTTTCGAAAATAAAATCGTTTAATTACGTAAAACGAATTATATTATAAATAAACGTTTTTTTTAAAAAAAAAGTAATATGTATTATATAAAAGAAATAAACTTTTTTGGCCTAAAAAAAAGAAGATGGTAAAGAAATGCAGCTAATAATAGCTAAAAAAGATTATTGCAAAAAAGTTAAAACTAAAAAAAGGAAATATAACATTTGCGGTAAGCCCGGATATAATGCGCGTCTTTATAAAGAAGTTATAAAAACGTTTAGCGAAAAAAAAATCTAATTAATTTGCATTAATGCGATATATTGTTGTAAGGTGCCAAAAAACCGTGCAGCTTACTTGTCCGTGCATCTAGCTTATCTAAGACGTTGTTCTTATTATTCAAAAACGTAATTTATATAATGCGCTATATTTTCCGCTATAATATACCTTTTTTTATATTTAAAATTAAAAGAATAAAACATAACGGCGAAATTAAAAGTTTTAATTTTAAAAATAAACTTATTACATTTACGAAACTTTTATTTTATGATATTATTTAATATAATCAGTAAAATAATCGCATTAAAAATATAAAAAACGAAGTTATATATTAAATTAATATAATATATAAATTAATTTTTAAAATTAAACTTTTAAAAAAGAAGAATCGTATTATAAATAAATAAAAAACTTTTTTTAATAAACGGTTAAAATATATAAGAAATATTTTAAATATAAATCTCGCATTACGTAATATAACTCCGAATAAATTTTACGGATTTAAACGTATTTTAATTAAAATATATACGTTTATATTTTTTTATAATTTAAATAATACCAGCTTATAATTATAACTCGGTTACTTAAATTACTTACGGTTATCTGCTATTACCAGACGTAACTATTACCTTTTTACTCAGAATCCCACGATACCACTGCCAACATAAACCGTACGACTAGGTTTAATAGTTGATTAAGCCCATAGCCGTCACATTATGGCTCCACCAATGCCACTACGCCACCAGGGGCAAAAGAACGGTGGAATGATCGCAATGGTGGTGATCATTCTGGTGCTTACAGCTGCATATGTACTCCAGACAGTACATGTTGGAGAGAACGCCTGCTACGGAGGACCAGGCCGTAACACTTATTTATGTGGAAATCGCTATTCATTGCAAGGGTAATTCGTTAGGTGGGGTCCGAGGCTAGAGCGCCCCAAGTCTGAAAAATTGCAACACTTTTGCCGACACCACCTGAAGAAGTACTTGATCCTCAGCTGTAGAGTCTGTTTGACTTGAATAAGTTCGTCTTCGGAAACATATTACTCAACGATTTCAAAAGACACGGGTTCTTCCATGTTTAATACAATGTCCCCCTTGCCCTCAATGCCCGAGACATCCTTCGGTGGCCCACCGACCTCGTCCAGCACATCATCCGTCGTACCCCACCACCAAGTCTGGACCTTCCTGCCTTCCTCTGAGAGCCCTAGGCTATACGTGTGTCCAGCTTGGAAGACAGGTGCGTCATCCTTCGTCCTCTTGACGATTTGCAGCGGCTGCTTAGCGACGGTTACCTCCTGCCCTGGATACAGCGTCACGTAGTACCTCTCGTCGTTGCTGCCTTTCTTGTGTTGGAATCCCGGGCGCCTAGGTCCCTTGGTGATCTCAAGCTTGATGTTAGTCGGCGGATCCTGGGATATGTCTTGGGCGGTGAAATTGCGGCGCTTCAAAGCCAGGCCGGGGTTGAAGACGGTGGACCATGTCTGGAGAGTCACCGGCTTAGGAGCAGATGAGTCTAGTGTCGCTGTGACAGAAAGGTCTGGAATGGCATTTTCACTATCTCCGTGCTTGTATGTAGAAGGAGAGATGGCCAGCGTGACTGAAACTGACGGCGGTGCGAGATCCGTGACGGCAGAAGACAAAGTAGCCATAGTGTATCGAGAGCAGGATAGTTTGCGTAGACTGGAGAAATTCAAGGTTGAGAGGAGTCGATAAATCGAGGAAGTTGGGGAGGAAGCAACACTTCATATCAGCTTAGCTAAGTACATACCATCAAATGTTACATCCTTCTTTACCGCACAACATATTAGTTTCTAAGCCTCCAACACTGCGATATGCCAAGGCCAAGTTGGAAAGGAAAACACTACTATCTCTTAGCTTACCCTTGTACATAGCATCACATCTTGCATCCTTTCTGACGTCATAAAATACTATTTTCTAATCCCACCACGACACTATACGGCAACGCTCGGTTAGCAGGCAACAACGTTTCATCTCAGCTTACCCATGTACATAACATCAGAACTTGCATCCTTTTCAACGTCATAATATACTATTTCCTAATCCCGCTACAAGGCTATACGGCAAGGCTGGGTTAGTAGCCAACAATGTTTCAACTCAGCCTACCTGTGTGGGTATATACCACCACATCTTTCGTCCTTTTCAACGTCATAATTTACAAATTTGTCGTCTCGTGACGCCGCAGTACGGCAACGCCAGTGGCACAATAACTATCTACATGGGAAACCGGGCGACTCAAGGGGCGTCTTGTGCGATTCGACCCCAAATCGCTGGATCATTCGCACAAGGCACCACATTATCTCTTTTCTAAGCTGATCCTCGGATGATTGGAGCCTCCTACACGTTGCAAGGAATCGCATACCATGAAACGGCACACATCCTGCGAATGGGAGTGGGCGGTGGGCGTCTCATAGCCCTCTCGATCGACGATGGTGACATCCAAGCCCGACGCGGACAGCAGCCGCCAGAATGCAAGTGCCGCTGGTAGGGCGAATCCTCAAGCCTGGAGATGTATAAATGCAACGGCGAATCTGCAATGGGCGGCTTCTAAGTTAGTATAATCTTCACTCATCGTCTCCCATTAGCGATTACAATATCCGTTCAAAGCCCTGTCCATACCGAAGCTCAAGCACCTGTTGATAACCACCATGGCCGCCCTTAAGAACGTAATCTCCAGCGCTCTGCTCGCTATGCTGGCTGTTGCCGCACCGCTGGAAGATGTCTCAGCGGCGAAGCATTTGCTTTCCAAAAGGACACACCCATCTATTGACCCTGCGTTCAATGAACAGCAGAATACGCAGCTCTCAGATGGCTTCAACGACGCTTTACAGCTCGCGGCATACGCCGTCATTGCTATAGACACCGACGAACGGCGGGACATCTTCAACAAGTACTTTAACGAGGGCGACCGCGCGCTCGTCCGCAGCGTCTTCATGAAGATCATGGGCGATCCCGAGGACCCGCACCACGCGGACCCGACTGGCAGCGATACCCTGGGCGGCATCACCGTTAGGCAGGATTTCCCGGACGCCGACGGCGACCTAACTTGCGACGCCAGCACCATGGCTGAGCTGCGCGATTATGATGAGGACAACCCGACCCTCATCGTTTGTCCGGGCGCCTTCGGGCACGGCGGCATCGGGCTCGGCTACGATAACGTGCAGGAGATCAACTGCGACTGGATCGGCGATAGGGTGACCTGGCGCATGGACACTATGGGCTCTATTCTGCTGCACGAGTATACGTGAGTTTGTCATCGTCACCTCCGATGCGAGGCTGTGAACTTCGAAAGCTAATGAATTGGAAATGCGCCAGACACATGACAAAACTGGTAGCCCCTCCCCTGAGCAAGGAGACGGATGATTACGAGGACGGCTATGGACCTCTCGGCGTGCGGCGTCTGGACAAGAACCTCGCCACCAATAACGCCGACAGCTACTCTTGGTACGCCAATGAGGCTCTGTGGACTATCCTGTGCCAGGAGAACTATGACGATCCTCAATCCGGCGACGGTAATGACCCCCATTGCGGAAACGGGGTCTGCCAGGCTACGAAGGGGACGACATAAGGAGGTAGCAAGCATTATATAGCTTACCTCATCGAGGTCAGGCCCTATTTTTGAAGTTGTGGTTGCGCCACAGGCGCTGCCGTGGCTAGGGCTTTCGATTAAGAAGTAGCTTCAAGGGTCCAATATATCAATTAAACCCATTTAAAAAAGAGCGTTCTTATCCGTGCAGTAGTCGAATTATTATCTATGCAGTATATCCTTTTACAGCTGTAATCGGCCCGCCACTCTATTTACGACCCGCCATATCTGTATTCAACTGCTAATAATAACGCATTTAAAGACTAAATATTAACAAATCTAAACCTTTAAGATAAGATTATTACTTACCTTAGCTAGGGTTTCTGTATAAATCATTCCGAATCGTTCTTAAATGTGACGGCTATGGGCTTAATTAACTATTAAACCTAGTCGTACGGTTTATGTTGGCAATGGTATCGTGGGCATCTGAGCAATAATTAAAGGGATAGTTACGTTTGATAATAGCAGATAACCGTAGGTAATCTGGGTAACTAATTATTATTACAAGCTGGTACTATTTAAGTTATGGAAATAATAAGCGTATATATATTTGTTTTGGCTCGATATATTCGAACTAGCTCGATCTATCCATAATGGTTAAGTTTTGTCGAACCCGTCGAACCCGTTAAGTTATTTCCCTTACTCGATTAATTCGAAACGCCAAGCCTTTTTTTCTTTATTAAACTTATCAAGCCGGTTACGTAAACTAAAACCCTTTATCGGAAATATTTATATATTTTTCGACCGTTTAATAATAGGTTAAATCCTTAAATTATAATACGATTTCTTTCTTTCCAGAATTTTTACTTTTAAAAATTAATTTATTTATTATATCGTTTAATAAATAACTTTCTTTTTTTATTATTATTTTGTTTTATAATTTAATTATTATATTTAATTAAATTAAAAAATAATAATTTTTTTATAAACGTAATAACGTTTTAATTTTATCGGAATAAATCAACCGTTTTAATTTTAATATATCTTTTAACCTTTTTTATTTTCGTTACAAATTTAAAAACGAAATTTATAAGGTTTATTTTAATTCTGGAAAATATTTTTATTATATTAAGCATATTAATCTTTATAACTTTTTTAATTTTTCCGAATTAAAATATCGGAAATTAATAAATAAAAAAAACCGATTAAAATTTTAAAAAACATTTTATCGAAAAAGAATTATTTAAAACCTAATAATATTTTAACGAATTATTTAATTATCTAACACGGTTTCGGAATTAAAAAAAGTTATTATAACGGTATAAAATCAAAATATTACGTTGGAAAATTTAAGGTACAAAAACAATAAAAAAATTTAAACGTTTAAAACGGAAATAAAGGTAATTAAAAGCCGAAATAATTATATCCGCATAAATTACTTTTCCTGCTAATTAGTTTAATATTAAAAAAACGGATTAAGTACCGTTAAATAACGTAAATTGGAATTTTAACCTTAACGGTTTCGACGTTATTAATAAAAATTTTTTAAAAAACGTTAAACGTTCGTAAAATTTTTTATAAATTTCCAGGTATTTTTGGAATTTAAGTAACCTTTTTATTTAATTAAATATTAAATAAATCCGTTTTATTTCCGTATATCCAATATTTTTTTTATTTCGTAAATTAATATATTTTTTATAACTTTTTTTTTCATTTTATATTAACTTTAATCGTATTTATTGCTAACTTAAATAAAAAAATATAAAAAACTGGATAAAGCTTAACCTTCGGTAATAACTTTAATTCGTAATTACCTTTTAAAATTTTCTTAATAATTTTATATAAATTAATATATTTAAAATTAAATTTTTTATTAAATCGTTTAATTTAAACGTTTTTAGTAATTAAATAAATTATTTTTTTTTTCGAAAAAATTAATTTTTTAACCTTTTTTAATTATAATATTTACTTATTTAATTACGTACGAATTTAAATTTTATTTTTATTTCGGTATATAATTACTTTAATTATTTTAATATTAAAATTATTTTAACGTTAATTAATTTTTTATATAAATTTTTATAAATTTTTAATATAAAACCAAAATTAATAATTATTAATATCGTTTTAATATTTTCGTAATAACTAATATTATAAGTTAATTATACAACTAATAACTTTTCGACTTAATTATTTTATTTATAATTAATATAACATCGTAAATACGTTTTTAATATTTAATTAATTTTTTTTATTTATCCGTTTATTTACTGTTTAAATACGTTAAATAATTTATAATTTAATTTAAGTTAAACTATTAATTTTTGCCAAAAGTTTAAAATAAAAGTTATATTTTTGTTTAATATAATTTTCGTTAAAAATCCATAAATATTTAAAATATATTAAAAAAAAATATATACGAATTATTCTATATCGATATTTTCGTTATAAAATAAAAAATAAAAAAATTTCGTAAATCGATTAACAATTACGAAAATATTATCGTAATATATTTTTATTATTAAATCCTTTAATATAAAAAACTTAATAATAAAATTAAATATAATAAAATTTTATAATCGTTTTACGATTAATAATAATTATAATTTTCCGTAAGGCTTATATTATTATATTTTTACTTTAACGCAAATATTACATTATCGTATTACTTTTTATACGGTTAATTTTATTTTAAAAAAATAATATATTCTTTATAAGCATTTTAAAGTTTTATAAATCTTTAGGTATTTATATAGTTAATATTTATATATATCTCGTATCAGATTTTTTTAAAATTTTTCTAATACTTAAATTTTATCTATTCGTTATTTTTCGGATAAATTATTATTATATTATTATATACGTTAATATATATTAACTAAAATTCTTTTTATCGTAACAATTTATCGTTATTGCAAATATTTTTCGGATATTTTATCGAAAATTATTTATTATATCTTAACTTTAAGTTCTTTTAAGTTAGGTCGTTTATTAAATATATTTATTTTGCTATTTTTTAATTCTTTACAATAAATAATAACGTAATCGAATTTAAAAAAATATTTTGCATAACGTAATTATTTTTCGATTAATTTTCGTATTATAAAAAAGTATATAATGTTTTTATAATTTATATATACCTTAATTTGGTACATATTACCTTTAAAATAATATTTAAATTTCTTAAAAACGTTAACGATAACTAAAGATTTTTTATCGTATATAAAGTAATTTAGTTCGGTTTTATATAATTTATAAAAATAAAAAGTAATAAAGTAAAAATTTCCTTAATTATTTCGATATCTAATTATTATTTTTAAAATATAATCCGAAACGTTAATTTTTAACTTAATTAATCGCTTTAAATTATATATAATTAATATTAATTTATTAATTAAAACGTTTTTAATTTGTTAAAAAATTTCTTATTTTTTTAATATTTATTTAAATTATTTTTCCTTTTTAATAAACTTTATTAATAACATAATTATTCTGCTAAAATTACGTATAAACCTTTTATAATAATTAACGAATTTAAAAAATGCTTATATTTTTTTAACGTTAATAAATTATATTTATTTTTTAATTATTATAAACTTTTTAAAATTTATCTTAATATATTTAAAAGTAATAATACGTCCTAACTATTTTACTTTTTATATATAAAAGGTGCTTTTTTCGGTATTAACCAAAAAATTAGCATTTTATAAGATTTATAAAACTTTATAAATATATTTTGTATACTTTTTTTTGGTTTTCGAATAAATTAGGATGTCGTCAAGGTAACATATAACAAAAATGTTCAAATATTTTCGTAATACGTAATTAATTATTTGCTAAAAAGTTGCCGGTACGTTTATAAATTTAAAAAATATAATAAAGTATTTAAAAAATCCGTATTTAATTTTAAAAATTATTTTTTATTCGTTACTTAATTTAATTCGTATTTAATTATATCCTTTTTTTAAGTTTAAAAATATAAATTATTAAGTTTTATATAAACGATTTTTTATTTCGATAATTAATAATAATAAAGTTTTATTTTTAATAATAATATCGTTAAGTTATTTATAATCGATAACGAATTATAATTTTTTATTTTTTTTTAATACGAAAAATATTAAATATCCTGTTAATAATTTGGAACGTTATATATAACCTTTTTTTAACTTATTTTCGAAATAATCGCGTAATACCTTTAATTTTATCTAATTTAGGTTATAAATAAGGTAAAAAATAATCGTTTTGCCATTTTTAAAAACTATTTCGTATTTTTATTCGTTATAAAATGGCAGTTTTATTTTAAGCTTTTCTTAAAATAATCGTTTATATTTATAATATTTTAATAATATTTTAATTATTTATTTTGGTAACTTTTTGGGCTTTAATAATAAATCATTATTTATTTACCGAAATCGTACTTTAAGGTTTATAATAATACGCCGTATTTTTTTAATATATTTTTTGCTTGCTATATATTTTGTCCCTTTAAATAATAAAGTTTTTATCGTATCTTTATACCTATATTCGTTAATTTTATTAATCGAATATTAAAATCTTTTTTTATTTATATTTTACGTCTTAATAAAAAATAAAACGAAATTTACTTAATTAATTTTTTAATCGATAGCTGGATTATATTACTTTAATTATAATAATCCGAAAATTATGTCGTAATTCTTTATTAAAATAATATCGAAATTAATAATTTATTTTTTTCTTTTAACGAAAATCTTAAAGTAATTAATTTTACGTTTAATTTATCCGTTATCGTAATTAAATATCTAACTTTCGGCATTTTTAATCTTATAAAAACTTTTTTTATTTCGTTATAATAATTATAACTTATTTATTATTTCCGGAACGATAAAATTTCCCTATATAGCTTCGTAATCCATTATTACGGTATACTATTTTTTTTTTAATTCGTATTTATATTATAATTAATTCTTTTTTTGCCGCTTTTATTACGTACAAAACTTTTTTAAAATATTGCTGTTTATTTTTATTTTTCTTGCCAACTTAAAACTTTTTTATAAATAACGTTAATTTTTTAAATTATTTTCGAATTTTATAATTCGTTTTAAAAGCTGTTCGTTTAGCTTTTATAATTACTATAGGTATTTATTTTATCGGCATAACGTAGCTTCCAAATAAATAATTTACTTTTAAAAAACTTTTTTAATAATATATTTCGGTTTTAAAACTTTATTTCCGTAAAAAAAGAATAATTAAATTTCTTCTTAAAAGGCGCGTCATTTTATTAAGTTTTCGGTAAACGTTAACTGGAACTGTAAATCCGTAATTATCTTTTGGCAATATTTTTCCATTATTTTTTAAATTAACTTTTTTTACGTTTAATAATCGTATTAATTATGGTAACAAAAAAGGTTTTTTATAAAATAACTTTTTCTTTTTGGCCAACTTTTAAATGTTATTAATTAATTAATCTCGTTCTGGGTTATTATTTCTCGTAAATATCGGTATTATTTCTGGTTTTTCGGGTTATTGCCTATTTATTTATTAAAATTAAAATTTTATCGTTATATTTATATAATCCGTCGTACGATATATTCTTTATAATTTTCGTATATTTCGTATTAATATCGTTTATAATTAACGGCATAAAACTTTCCGTACCGATCGGGCTTTTTTAAATATAAATCTTTATTTTACTTTCGGTATTCCCTAATTTAAACGTCGAATATTACTTAATTATTTCTTTTTTGTTATCGTTATAACTAAAAAAATAAATTATATTTTTTAAGTTTTTTTTATCCTTTATATTTTTAAAACCATTTTATAAAAATAAATTTAATAAAAATAACTTTTTAGCTTCCTTTAATTTTTATCGTATCTTTAATAAAAGGTTATAATTATTTTAAATACGAATTATATTAATCGTTTTTTTATCGTTGATTTTCTTCCGGTATTAATTTTTGGAAGTTAAAATTTATTATTATAATTATTTCTAACTTTTATATTACCGTATAATATATTCCTATTTTCCGCAATTATAGTAAATAACTAAACCTTTTTTAAATTAAATAATTTTTAATTTTATAAATTTTAAGTAAATTCCGTAAAAAATCGAAAACGAATTAGGTTTTTTTTTTTTGGTTAACTTTAAAATAACCTAACTTTAAAATAAAATATCCCTTTTTTTCTTATCGTTTTTTAAATTATCGATTATCGATTTTTACGGCCTCGGCGATATACTTATTAAGGTTTATAATCCAATTTTCCTTAATTAATTCGTTTTTAACGTTTTTTTTTAATTCTTTATAAAATATATCGATTATGGTATCATTTTCGTTATTTCCGTATCCGGCTTTAATAATTAAACTTTTAAATATTATAATATATTTAGACGTTAATCCTTTTTATCGTAACTGGAAAAGTTTTTAGGTTACGTTTCGTTTTTTATCCGGATTAACAAAATTTTTTCGGAACTTATTTTCAAAATTAATATAATATTTAAAAATTTCTTTAATAATTTTTTTTTATCGGATTTTTTAATTAGCAAATAATTTCGCATAATAAGCTTAAACCAATTTACGGCGTTTTTAATAAAACAAACTACTATAATAAAAATTTAATTTGGCAAGTTTTTTAATCTTACAAACCGGAGGTACGCTTTGGCCTAAATAAAAAATATCTGGACGTTTCCCTTTCCATTGTAAAGTTCGGGTTTTTTAATTTTAATTTTAACAGTTATTATAATCGATATTTCGGCCTTAAGTTAATTTTTAAATTATTTAACCTTATCCTTAAATTAGGTAACTTTTTCCTAAAGTTATTAAATAACGTTATCCGTAATATTAATCGATATAATAATAGTATTAAATATTACTTAAAGTTTGACGGTATTATTAAACAAAAACTTATAACGTATATCGGCTATAAGTTTAATCAATTATTAAACCTAATCGTACGGTTTATGTTAATAATAATATCGTAAAAATTTAAATAATAATTAAAAAAATAATTACATTTAATAATAACAAATAACCGTAAATAATCTGGATAACTAATTATTATTACAAGCTAGTACTATTTAAATTATAAAAATAATAAGCGTATATATATTTATCTTGGCTCGATATATTCGAACTGGCTCAATCCATCCACAGTAATCAAGTCTCGTCGAGCCCGTCGAGCCCGTCGAGTCACTTCCCTTGCTCGACTGGCTCGAAGCGCCAAGCCCCTTTTTCTCCATTAAACCCATCGAGCCGGTCACGTAAGCCAAAACCCTTTATCGGAGATGTCCACACATCCTCCGACCGTTTGGCAATGGGCCAAGTCCTTGGGTTATAACATTAAACGTTCCGGACTTTTCGGACCAACCTGCCTTCGAAGACGTATCTATTTAGGTATGGAAACGAAATTTTCAAGAAATGTTTAATTTCTTGCTACCTTTTTTATTGGATTACTTCCGGCAACCAATTAAATATAATATCTTATAATTTCTTTTCCTTTTTAAGTTTAACGTTTTTTACGTAATTATAATTTTCCGTTTAAGAGTTTTATAACTTATATAAATAAATATATATTTATTAATTTTTTTAAAGTTTAACTAATTATAATTACTATTATAAATAAATTTCGTAATTAAAAAGAACTTTTTATTATATATAATGTTAATAATTATAATAAACAAATTTAATATTAACTTTTTAAAATAATTTCTCGTTATAACGACGTTATTTTAAATTTTTAATAGCCTTTTAAAATCTTTATATAGCTATATATAGAATATAAAAAGGTCTTAACCGTTTTTAATACGGTCGAAATTAAAAATAACCTTTTATTTATGTTATAAAATTATATAAATAGTTAGCTATTTCGTAATACTTTTATAAATTGTCGGCAGTTAAGGTGATTTATTAAAAGGGCTTTAAAAAGCTTTGTTATAACACTAAAATTGTAAAGATAAAGGAGCTAAAGGCTATATCTGGCTGTTTCTAACCCTAGTTGCAAATAAGAAAATTTAAACAATAATCTAGATTAAATTGTAACATATTTGCCTACATGATAACATTTTCTAGTTCCGTTTTTTGGTACAATTAATATCCCGATTTACCTGTTTTGTATTACATTCGTAGTATCGCTCTGTTTTGACACGGAAGACTAAAAGGGGAGTCGTTGGCAGGGTCGACGACAGGCTCGACGGCAGGCTCGGCGTAAGGGCGCTTTAAAGCAAGAAATCTACGAAAATTTAATTTTAAAAAAGGGTTTAAAGTTCCCTTAATCGTTAAAAAAACGCTTATATACGAAATAATTATCGTTAATTAAAAGCAAAAAGTCCGTTAATACGATAACGTTTAAAAGAATAACAAAATAATATCGAAAAAAGTAATAACGTTTAAAAAAAAAAAGTAAAACATTATCCGAAAAAGTTCGATATAAAAAAAGAATGAAGGTATTTATAAAATTATCGAACGAAAACGAAAAAAGAAAATTTCGTATTTAAATTAAATATGTTTAGATTTCAAGTTAAATAGAAAATTGTAATTTCGAAATAATAATAATTAAAAAATATAAAAGACGGTAATATAAATAATATTTATAACGATTAATTATGATAATAATAATTCGGTAAAATTTATTTATATTAATAAAATTAAATTAACTGTCGTAATTATCATTAATATTAAAAAAAAGCTTTATAATAATCCTTATAAATTTTATAAAAAATACGAAAATAATAAAAATATTAAAACGTTTATTTGTAACAAACTATATTAATTGAAAAATAAACTTTTAAATTTAATTATAATTCGTTAAATAAAATTCGAAAAAGCAATCGATATTTAATTATATAATTAACTTTAAAAATTTCGTTTGCCGTTATAACGAAATTAATATATTTCTTAAGATTAAATAATAAATTACTATATTTATCGGTTCGATTCGGAATTAAAATAACGCCGATTACAAAAACTAAATAAAAGAAATATTGCGTTAATACTTAACTATAGCGATAAATCAGGTATATAACGACTTTGTCGCCGAATTTCGAAGGAAAAATAAAGAAAAAAGCGTAAATTATATTAAAAAAAAAACTTACGATAGAAAACTCGTATGAAATTAACACGGTTAATGATTTGGCTTTAAATATAGTAAATACGGATATATAATAAAAAGTTACCCTAAAAAACTAACCCGTAACGTTAAACATAAAGATAACTTTATTTTTAAAGGACTTAAAAAATATATAGGTCGAGCGGAAGGGGATTTTAAGGGCGCCGACGACGTCTAAATAATTTCATGGCAACTTTAGAGCCATAAGAGCGCATCGGCAGTTAAGGTAATTTGTTAAAACGACTTTAAAAAACTTTATTGTGGCTCTAGAATTACAAAAACAAAGAAACTAAAGGCTATATCTAGCTGCTCCCAATCCCAGTTGCAAATAAGAAAACTTAGACAGCAACCTAGACTGAATTGCAATACATTTGCCCGCAAAAATAGTTTTAAAAAATAACGTATTTTCATTTTCTAAATTAAGGCTTAAATTACTTATTTATTTAATAAAAAATATAAATTCAATTAATTAATTTAACTATAACGGTTTAAACTTTATAATGTTAATATTTAATTAAAATAGATTCAATTTTAACGGTAAATAACGTAACCGATATAAAAAATTTAATTTCGGAAAAATAAACTATTTTATAAACTAGAACGGTTATAAACTTAGCCAATTATTAAACCTACTTATACGGTTTATGTTAATAATAGTATCGTAAGATTTTAAGTAATAAAATAATAGTTACGTTTAATAATAATAAATAATCGTAAGTAATTTAAGTAATTAAATTACATTGCAAACTTATAGTATTTAAATTATAGAAATAATAAACGGATATATCTTATTTAAAATTTGTTAAGATCCGTTAAATTTATCCGGATCCGTACCGTATAAATAAATTAAACTTTTATAAAGCCGGGGAATTCTTTCGAATTTATACCTTTTAAATACATAAATCTTTTTAAATCCGTTGAATCCATCCAGATTTATATTATGTAATTCGAAGTCTATATTAGAAATATTTTTTATATTTTTTCACCGTTTGTTAAAAAGTTAAGCTTTTTAGTTATAATACGATTTTCGTTTTTCTAAAATTTTTGCTTTCAAAGATTAATTATTCGTTGTGTTTATTTAGTATATAACCTTTTTATATATATTATTTTTTAGTTTGTTTTATTTATTATACCTAACCGTATTATAAAATCGAAATTTCGTAAACGTTTAATTAAAAAAAAGAATGTAATAATTTTGTTTTTAGAATTTAAACTTTTAATTTAAACGTTATACCTTAGTTTATTTGTTTTTAAAAATAAGAAAAAGTATATTATAGCGGAAAACGCAACGCGTTATAATAATTACTTTTTTTAAAAAACGAAAATATAATACTCTAAGTATTTCAATTTGTTTTGGCGTAATATTTTAAGAGGAAAAAAGGATTATAATATAAACAAGCTTTTATTAAAAGATAACTTTTTTAATTGCAAAAGGAAATTAGCGAGGTCTTTAAACCTTTAAATAAGGTTATAATTTATTTATAACGGGTACGTTAATAACGGGAATTCTTTTTATATTAAAAGTATTAAAATAAGAAATTGCGAGGTTTAATTTTTAAACGAATTAAAGAATTAAAAAAAATTAAAAAACGAAACGATTACGCGAGTTGCGGAAGTTATTTAAATTGAAAAATGGTTAATTAATTTAAAACTTTAAGAAATTAATTAAATGTTATTAAATAACGTAAATTATAATATTTTAAATTTAGACGATTTCGACGTCATTAATAAATTTCTTTTAAAAGGCGTTAAACGTTTCTAAGGGTTTTTATAAGCTTTTAGGTATTTTCGAAATTTAAGTAATTTCTTTATTTAATTAAGTATTAAATAAATCCAGTTTTATTTCCGTACGTTTAATATTTCTTTTAGTTTGTAAATTAATAAATCTTTTATAACTCTTTTTCGTTTTATATTAATTTTAATTCGTAATTATTATTTAAATTATTTTTAATAACTTTAAATAAATTACTATATTTAAAGTCGAACCTTTTATTAAATCGTTTAATTTAAATATTTGTGATAATTAAGTAAATTATTTCTTTTCCAAAAAGTTAATTTCTTTTAATTTCTTTTAATTATAATATTTATTTATTTAGTTACGTACGCATTTAAGTTTTATTTCTATTTCGGTATATTATTACTTTAATTATTTTAATATTAAAGTTATTTTAACGTTAACTTTTTTTATATAAGTTTTTATAAAATTTTAATATAAAATTAAAATTAATAATATCTAACGTCGTTTTAATACCTTCGTAATAACGTACTATATAATCGAACGGAATATATAAATAAAGCGAATAGATTTTGACACATTTTAACTAACTAACTTCAATTATTCATTTTTTAATATTAATAATATAAAACGGTTTACAAAAAAGACGAAAATAAAGTTAACCTTTTAAGTTAAAAAACGAACGCCGAAATTTAATTATGCGATATTTAATTTTATATATTAAGTTACTTAAATTATGTTATATGAACGATATAACGGTAAACGCGCTTAAGCCGATATTATTTTTAATTTACGGAAATTAACGCCGACCGAAAAAAATTCGATTATTAAACGAATTTTAAATTTAAATATATAAACGTTTCTTGTCCGACTTTAATATATTAAAGATATAACGAATTTATTACTTACTTAACGTATCGTAATAAGTATCGGCATTAACTAGGTATTTAACTTTATTAAACGGAAAAAAGAATTTAAACCGTATTTAAATCGAATAATAAATTATTAAAAGGTTTTATACGAAATTTTAAAGGTATTTTATAAATAGTTTAAACTTATTCGAGCTATAATTGTAAAATACGATATTATAAAAGAAAATATTTATAATTTTAACGAGCTTAAATTTTCAATAAAGATTTTTATAGCAGCCGATATAATTATTACTAATACTAAAAAACGTAAAAAACTTAAATAAGTTTAAAAAAATCGAAAATGGTTTATAATAATATAAATTATTAATTTTTAAAGTTAGACCTTATTCTTACTTATTATTTTTACCGGGAAAAATTACTTTTTTTTGCTAATTTGCCGATAACCTGTGACGGCAGCCACCACGATCAAACCGTAAAGCTGGCAACCGTCATATAGAGCTGACAGCTGCCACGTAAACTAGCCACCTGCCACATAAAGAGTGGGAACATTTGTAAATTTTTACGCACTTTATAATTTTACCTTTTTTTTCTTTTTTTCTTTAGCTTAAAATTTTCGTTTATAGCGCCAATAAATTAGCTATTACGTTATATCTTGCTGGCCGTAATATTATTTTAAGCTTATTCCCTTTTCCGCTGGCCTAACGATTAATAAATAATGTATTATACCTTTTTTATGTCGATACGTAACGACGAAAAATAACGCGTTTTAAACCAAACCTAAAACCAAAACTTAAATTAACCAATATGAAGATTATATGTTTATTAGAAAATATTACTTATTAATTAATTGACGTTTAAAGCGATTTAAATTAATTAAAGGTAAAATTAAGAGTACAGAAGATAAAATACCTTTATAAAACCCAGATTAAAGTACAAAAAATAATAAGTACTCTAAAAAAATAACAAAAAACAACATACCGCAAAACGAAACCGAATCCGTAAAGATAAAGGGTTTACTAGACCAAAACCAAAATCAAGATTATAACCATTCAGAAACCGATCCCGATAGGTAACTAATCGACAAGATGGCTAACGATAACTAGGATATTTAGAAAGAATTTTAAAAATTCCGCGACAAAATTACCCACCTTTAGGCCAAATAAAACTATTATTCCCCCATTTCTTCCGATAACGCCGACCGCCTTTGCCAAAAAAAACATAATTAATAACGCTTTCGATAATACCAGTACGTTTCGCTTTATTAATATAACAATATAACCCGTTTTCCGTAAGTTTATAAGAAATAATAATACGAATTTTAATTATAACCGAAAAAAAATATTTACGTTAATAATTTAATTAAATTTAGCAATAACAAAACTAAATTTAACGTTTAAGTTCGTAAAATCGTAAACAAATTGGAAATAAATAAACCGATTTTTCGAAACGAAAAAAATTATATAATTTATTTAATAAACTTTTTTAAAAAAAGGTCCAAATAAATAATTAAGATTTGTTACCGATTAATTAGGTAACTTTTTTTTTATATAACCGAAATAATTTAAGTACTAAAATTATTATATTACGACCCGAATTAAGCTTTCGCTGCTAAAAAGACTTCTCGTACTTTTGCCTTTAAGCCTAACATAAATTAAAATATTTACGATTTTATTTTTAAATTTAACGTTTTCGCTTAAAAAACTAAAATCGCCGAAAACGAATAAAAATAAGTTTTATAAAAACATATTCCCTTAAACTTTAACTTACGCCTTTTTAAAAATAGCCGTAACTTTAACGTTATTTATAAAAAGCTTTATAACCGTATCGTTATAACTGCTTATAATAACCAGCTCACCTATAAGAAACGCTAGCAAAAGCGTAAGCCGCGACCATACAACCCGGATAATAATGCACCGAAAAATAAGAACAAGAAATTCCGCTCAAGTAATAATCCCGACAAATCGAAAACTTTGGGTAATATCGGCAAGCTTTTATTAAAAGCCAAAAAAAAAGTTCATTAAGAAATTAGTACGTGCCTTAATTATAACAAGGCAGGATATAAGGTTAATGATTACTCTAATAAAAAAAAAGGTTGCTGCGGTAAAGATAATAAATAATTCGTTCAGTTCCGACGAGTTAGAAAAAAAGTAAGACCGTCGGAAAATTCTTAATAATTTTCCCTATATGAATAATAACAAAAATAAATAACCTTAAAAAATATAAAGCTTTTATTAAGATTACGCAAATTTAAATAAATAGGATTAATTTATATATTACCGTTTTTTATAATACCGGAATATAAACCCGATTTTTCGTTAACTTTTTTTTTGTTAAGTAAACGAAAAAGTAATTATAAATTTGTATTATCCGGCTAAAAAAATTAATTTAATTATAAAATTATCGAAAATAACTTGCCGATTAAATAAAAACTTAAATACTTATAATATTCGAAATTAATAGATAACGTTTTTTCGATTAAGTTTTCTAAATTATAAATACTAAATATAATATTTTTATCGATTTTAATTAAATAAAAAATATAATTTATTATTAAATTATAAAAATAAAAATATTATTTAACACGATAACCTTTTAATTTTAATTAAATTCCTCTTAACGATTAAACTTTTAGCCCGATATTTATTAAACGGATACGTTAACTCTAAAGTTTAAAAAAACGGTAACCGTTATAATTATATTATAAAAAAAGCCGATAAATAATATTAAATCCTTTAACGTTTATAAAAGAAACTCGAAAATACCCTTATATTAATATCCGGATTTATATTTATTATTTTATCGGATATATTAAATAAAAAAAACATACCGAATATATATAATATCAAACCGACTATTTTTATAATAAAAATCGTTAAAGATAATATAATTATCGCTTTATTAATAAATAAATTAAAACCCGACCCTTATACGGAACGATAAAATAAATTTCCGTTATTTTAAAAAATTATCCCTTTTAAAAATAAAAATCGAACGCTATAACGTTAGCCGCTTTACAAAAATAAAAAACCTATAACGGCCAAAATATTCCCTTTCCCGAAAATAAAGATCTGAAATATATAAAACGAATTCGGAAATTCTTACCAAAATCTTTTACCTACCTAAAAGAATTCTTTTCGAAAAAAAAAAAAAGTTAATACTTTTCCAAACTTTTAACCTGGCTATAACGTAATTCTGGAACTCGACCGGCTAATACCCGCCTCCGGACCCCCTATTTACGGAATACCTATTTAATATTTCTCGTTAAAAAAATGATAAATAAAATATTAAAAATAAACTTTATCGAATTATATATATGAAAGGACGCTATTTTAATTTTATTTACCCTAAAATCTTATTTACCGGAACGCCGGTTTTATATTAATTATCGTTAAAAAAATTAATATTTAAAAAATTACTTTAATTTTTCTATTTAACGGTATTATATTTAATTATTAAAACGTTAAACGTTTTATTAAAATCGATAGTATTTAAATACTTTATAAATTTCGTATTATTATTAAATCGGAATATTTAATAATATTTAAAATTTATTAAAAAACGTTTTAATAAAAAATATTTTTATTTAAATTTAAAATAAATTTTATTTAATAATAATCGTTTATTAATATTTAATTATATAAACTTTTTAATTATTACGTAAACGTTTATGCTAACGACGTATTAATTTATTCCGGCCTTAAAAAAATATTAGAAATATTACGAAAAAATTATTTATCGGTTATATAAAATTAATTTCCGAAACAATATTAAAAAATTCCGGTTTAACGTTAAGAAAATAAATTATTTCGATATTATTATAAAAATAAACGTAAATATTTTTATTAATTTAACCAAAATTAAGGTAATTTAAAAATAAAAATTCGAAAGTTATTATAAATGTATTATTATCCGTTTATTTACAAAATTTTATAACTACATACGAATATTTTGTTATTATAAAAACGGCATAACCGAATTATTAAACCGCTTATTAAAAAAGATGTTTTTTTCGTAATAAAACCCGAATAAAAATAAGCTTTTAAAAAATTAAAACGGTTCGTTTACGAAACTTTAATTTTTATCTTTTTTTAATTTAACCGACCGATCAAAATAAAAATAAATATATTCCGTAACGTAATTAAAGGTATTATTTAGTAATAATAGAAAAAATAATAAATAGAAACTTGTAAAATACTTTTCGAAAATTATAATTTTAATAAAAATATCGTATTTTATTTAAAATTGAAAATTGCTTATTATAATCTAAACTTTTAAATATTATTACTTCAAATTTTAAAAATAAAGGTTTTTTATTATTATTAATTATTAAACTTTATTATATTTTATAAATAAACGCGTTTTTTTACGCGTTAAACTTAATAAATCGAAATTCTTTTTTAATTTTAATATTACTTTTTAATATTAACCTAATAAAAAAGTATTATTACGGATATTTTATTCCAAAAAACGGTAAATTTATTTATAATTAAAATTTAAAAAAAAACCTAAATTTTAATTCCGCTAAAATAATTAAACGTTTTTATTATTGCTATTAATGAGATATCGATTAAGGTACGAATCGAAAATATTCCGTAAAATATTAACTTGATTAACTTTATCCGTTACGAAAATAAGGCGTAAAATTTAAATAAAAAGGATAATAAACTAATAATATCCGAAAAAATAATTAACGGCCGTATTTTTTTTTAATATTATATTTATTTATAAAGTTTACGTATTTAAAATATTTATGTATTTTAGCCAAAATAAAGTAATTAAAATATTAATATAAAAATATTGTTGCGGCCAGCGAAATATAACATGGTAGCTAGTTTATTGGCGCTATAAACGAAGATTCTAAGCTGAAAAAAGAAGGAAAAAAAAGCAAAGTTGCAAAGTTCGTGAAGATTTATAAATTTCCCCACTCTTTATGTAACAGGTGGCTAGTTTATGTGGCAGTTGTCAGCTCTATATAACGGTTGCCAGCTTTACAGTTTAATCCTAGTAACTACCGTTATATTACCCCCTTTTAGAAATTTGTATACGATCAAAGAAAATGTATAAGTTTTTGTTAGTTATAAATGCCGTTTTTGTTTTGTTAATTCGATTCCTGCCTTTGCGGCCTTATTATTATCGGGATAGTTTTCGTTAATTTCGTCGGCAGCCGTTACGTATATTCATTTTTATAAACGAACCGGTAGTCCAGGTACTTCAAAATGTTTTATATAAAACCGTTTTATTACAATCGAAACGTTTTTAAAGTTGGCTGCAAAATACTATATTTCGTTAAAATCGTAACCTTTTTATTTAGCTTAATATTGCAACTTTTTATAACGTCCGTTAAATTTTAATTATTCGATTTATTTTATTTCGAAATTTGGTTTACCGTTAATCTTTTCAAATAACGGTAATATTTAAATTTGTTAAGGTAACGGGTTATCGTTAATTTTACGTAACCGATTAACGTAAAATAAGTTAATTATTTTGTAACTCGACGGCAAATCGAAAACGGAATTATATTTACGTTTTTTTATAACTTTAAAAAAGTTTATTTATTATAAATCTAAATAAGTAATTAATATTTACGTTATAAAGTTTTTTTTACGGAAAAAACTTTATTATTAATTTTAAAATTAATTAAACGATATTTTCTATTAATTTATACCTTTTAACGTTTTTACGTTTTTAACGCAGCTTTTTTTATAAACGTTTAAACGTTTTTAATTTATTTCACGATTATTAATATTCGTTAAATTAATTCAATTTTTACCTTTATTATATCTAAATCCAGGGAAAATAAATTCCGGATATTTTTACTTAACATAATTTTTAACGGAATTATATTAATCGATAAATATTATAATAAATTATATACGAAATTTAATACCGATATATATATATTTTAATCGTTTTAATATTTATTAATATAAAAACGTAAACGTTAATTTAATTTTTAATTTATAAACTTAATAAATTTTTAAATTTAGGGGTATAAAATATTTCCATAACGATATTTTATACCGGTAAATTCGTTTAATTTAACCCGGAATTAAAAAATAAATTATTTTACGTTATTATTAATTTAAATAACGGATATTTTAAGGAAACGATATAAATATTAATAATATCGGTTAACCAAGGTTTCGACGGTATTAATCTTTTTACTTAATAAGGTTATTATAATTTTGTTAAATTTATCGATAAACGTTTATATATAATTATAACTGTAACGGTTTTTTGGTATATTTTTTCCGTTAATAATAACGTAATCCTAAATATTATTCGGAATAAGGAAAAGGTAAAAAAATTCCGGGGTTTTATTTCGAAACATTTTATTTTAACGATAATCGTAATAATTCCAAATATATTATCAGATATTTTGCTTAAATCGGGGCCAGGTATATTTCTATATTAATATTTTAATTATTTTGTTTTAATTAAAGTACGTAAATATTTTAAATACGTAAGTTTTGCGGATAAGTACGGTACGGAAAAAAATATAATCGTTAATTATTTTTTCGAATATTACTAATTTATTATCTTTTTTATTTAAGTTTTATACCTCGTTTTCGTAACGGATAAAGTTAACCAAGTTAATATTTTGCGGAATATTTTCGATTCGTACCTTAATCTGCATTTCGTTAATAATAATAATAAAAAAGTTTAATCGTTTTAACGAAATCAAAATTTAATTTTTTTCCTTTTTCTTTTAAATTTTAATTATAAGTAAATTTACCGTTTTTCGTAATAAGACATCCGCGGCAATATTTTCTTTATCGGATCGATATTAAAAGGTAATATTAAAGTTAAAAAAAAATTAACCTATCGAATTTGGCGCGTAAAAAAAACGCGTTTGTTTATAAAGTATAATAAAGCTTAATAATCGATAATAATAAAAAACTTTTATCCTTAAAGTTTAAAGTAATAATATTTAAAGGTTTGGATTATAACGAATAATTTTTAATCCTAAATAAAATACGCCCTTTTTATTAAGTTTATAATTTTCGAAAAATATTTTACGGATTTTTATTCGTTATTTTTTTGTTATTACCAAATAATACTTCCAATTACGTTACGGAATACGTTTATCTTCATTTTAATCGGTCGGCTAAATCGAAAAAAGGCCAAAACTGGGGTTTCGTAAACGAGCCGTTTTATTTTTTCGAAAACCCTTTTTTATTCGGGTCTTATTATAAAAAAAGTAACGTACTACACCATTAAACGGTCCAAACCAGTGAGCGGACCGTTTCTTAGCACTTCGTAACAACAAATCCAAATAATATAACCATAACATACTAAATCAATTCAATCTAATCGGATTTTTTTTCGCTAAACGTATCTATAGCTTCTTTACAAGTACGCGCATTATATCCGGGCTTGCCGTAAACGCCATACTTTCGTTTCTTAGTTTTAACCTTTTTGTAACGATTGCCTTTAGCCGTTGTTAGCTGCATTTTTCTACCATCTCCTTTTTTTCGGCTAAAAAAACTTATCTCTTTTATATAATAAATGTTCCTCCTTTTTAAAAACGTTTATTTTTAATTTTTCGACGTTTATTCAAAACGTAATTCGTTTCGCGTAATTAAACGTTTCTTCCCGAAAAAAAGCAACTTTATATAAAAATAACAAATTACTTTTTGTTAAAAGGTTAACCGATTCGACGATCCTTATTAATAAGCTGCCTTAATAATTTCTAATTTTTCTTTACAAATAACGTCCTTACCTTATTACTTTATAAACATTTTTAAGGGTCTTTACCGGCAGGGAACGAATAAAACCGGCGGAAATTAACAGGAAAATAATCGGTATAAATATAATTAAAAGAATTTCGAATTTGGAAAAAACGTTATTAAAATCGAATAAAATAAAACCAGCTTTCGCGAATCCAGATTTAATATTATCGGACGTTATAATAACTTGAAACGCGTCGTAAAAACCGGTAAAAAAAAAAAATCTTTTTTGGCAATATAAATATAATAATGTTACATTAAGTTTTCGATATACAGCAAATAAGTGCGTTTTAAAATAAAAAAATAAAATACGTCAAAAAATTAAACCTAATACGAAAAATACGCAAACATAGAAAACGTAATAATATCATAATTAACGCAATATTTTTCGAATTTTATCGAATAATAATTTTCGTAACCGTTAAAAATAAAAAAACGTTTCAAACTTTTCGTATACGTCCGAATATATTTATTAAAATGTTAAATTTATTCTAAACTCAATTCATTTATTATCCAACTATTATTACTTCATACAACCCTTTAATCGACTACTGGCAATAAATTATCGTAATATTAAAACTTAAAATAATTTTTTCCCGTTATAATAATAAATAGCAACATAATCTAACCTTAAAAATTAACAACCTAAATAACTATAACTTATTCTTTATTTCCTTATTACGCTTATCTAAATCTTTTACGTCTTTCGGTACTAGTAATTACTATGCCCGTTACTATAAAAAGCCCCATCAAAAATTTAATCTCGTCGAAGTTATAAATATCCTCTTTTGCGATACCGTATTTTGTAATAATAACCCGAATAAGCTCGAACCATTTACAAAATATTTCTGGATTTTCGGATAAAACCCGTTAATAATCAATCTTCCGATTTAAACGCGTCTGGAATTTTTTTACCGTTTAACAAATCTCGACGCCTAGTTAACTTTAATACGTTCTATAACGCGTTAAGCAAGCAATAAATTCGCCATATCTTCAACATATTAAAGCCGAACAGGAAACGCTCGCGTATCTAAATTAAAAATTCGATCGATGATCAATTTTTCTTCGGTCGCCGTTAATTTCTATAAAGGAAGGATAATATCGATTCGGGCATATCTACCGTAATATCGGGCCTTTAAGGTCGTTAAAACAACTTTATATATAAAATTAAGTTTCGCATAATTAAGTTTCGGGTTTCGTTTCTTAACCTAAATAGCTAGGTTTATTCTCCCTTACTTAATAAATCGTTCCATATTATTAATATTAAAAAATGGGTAATTAAAAGTAAGTAATTAAAATATTGGCAAAATTGGTCCGCTCACTGGTTTAGACCGTTTAATGGTATAGCACGTTATCTTTTTTTAATAAATAATTTAATAGCTCAGTTATGCCGCTTTTATGGTAACAAAATATTTGTACGTAATTATAAAGTTTTATAAATAAACGGATTACGGTATAGTTATTAAAATTTTCGAACTTTTATTTTTAAATTACCTTAATTTTGGTTAAATCGATAAAAATATTTACGCTTATTTTTATAATAATACCGAAATAATTTACTTTTTTAACGTTAAACCGGAATTTTTTGATATTTTTTTAAAGCTTAACTCTATACAACCAATAAATAATTTTTTCGTAATATTCTTAATATTTTTTTTAAAAGCCGGAATAAATTAATACATCATTAACGTAAACGTTTACGTAATAATCGAAAAATTTATATAATTAAATATTAATAAATAATTGCTACCAAATAAAGCTTATTTTAAATTTAAATAGGAATATTTTTTATTAAAATGTTTTTTAACAGGTTTTAAATGTTATTAAATATTTTGATTTAATAACGATACGAAATTTATAAAATGTTTAAATAATATTAATTTTGGCAAAACGTTTGGCATTTCGGCAGTTAAATATAATACCGTTTAATAAAGGGGTTAAAATAAGGCAATTTTTAAATGTTAATTTTTTTAACGATAATCGATATAAAACCGGCGTTCCGATAAATAAAATTTTAAGCCAAACAGGATTAAGGTAACATCTTTTCGTATATATAATTCGATAAAGTTTATTTTTAATAATTTATTTACTATTTTTTTCTTTAATGGAAAATACTGGATAAACGTTTGATAAATAAAAGGTCCAAAGGTAAATATCGGCCGGTTAAGTTTTAAAATTACGTTATAACCAAATCGGAAATTTGGGAAAATGTTAGGCTTTTTTTCGAAAAAAAAAATTTTAAATAGGCGAAAAATTTTGGTAAAAGTTTCTGGATTCGTTTTACGTATTTCGGATTTTTATTTTCGAGGAAAAGGATTTTTTAATCGTTATATATTTTCTATTTTTATAAAGCGGTTAACGTTATAACGTTTAACTTTTCATTTTTTAAAAAAATAGCTTTTTAAAGTAACGGAAATTTGCTTTATTGTTTTATATAAGAGTTAATTTTTAACTTGTTTGCTAACGAGGTAATAACTGTATTATCTTTAATAACTTTCATTGCGGAAATAGTCGGCTTGGTATCGTATATATCCGGTATATCTTCTTTATTTAATATATCTCACGAAATAATAAGTACGGGTATTAATATAAACTTATTTTCGGGTTTTTTCTATAAGCGTCGGAAGATTTGGTATTATTTATCAGCTTTTTCCATAGCGCGGTTACGGCGATAAACGTTTTTTTAAACCTTAGGGTCGACGTGCCCGTCCAGTAGGCATCGGGCTAAAAGTTTAATCGCCGGTAAGAACTTGGCCAAAGCTAAAAGGTTATCGGACTAGATAATATTTTTGTTTTTGTAGTTTAATAATAAATTATATTTTTTTATTTAATTAAACCCGATAAAAAATATTATATTCAATATTTATAATCTGGAAAACTTAATTAAAAAAACGTTATCCGTTAATTTCGAATATTATAATTATCTGGGCTTTTATTTAGCCGGCAAGTTACTTTCGGTAATTTTATAATTAAATTAACTTTTTTAACCGGATAATATAAACTTATAATTATTCTTTTATTTATTTAATAAAAAAAAGGTTAATAAAAAGTTAAATTTATATTCCGATATTATAAAAAGTAATAATACGTAAGTTAATTTTATTTATTTAGATTTATATAATTTTAATAAAAACTTTATATTTTTTAAAGTTATTTATTTCCGTTATTATTAATATAAGGAAAATTATCGAAAAGTTTTTTAACGGTTTTACTTTTTTTTTAATTCGTTAAGGTTAAACGAATCCTTTATTATTTTTACCGTAACAACCTTTTTTTTGTTAAGGTAATCGCTAACTTTATATCCCGTTTTGCTATAATTAAAATACGTATTAATTTTTTAATAAATCTTTTTTTCGGTTTTTGATAAAGGCTTGCCAGTATTGCTCGAAATCTTCGATTTGTTGGAATTATTACCTAAACGGGGTTTCTTATTTTTATCTTTCGGTCTATTATTATCCAGGTCGTATAATTAAAGCTTACGTTTTTGTTAGCGTTTTTTATAAACAAACTGGTTATTATAAGCGGCTATAATAATACAGTTACAAAACTTTTCGTAAATAACGTTAAAATTATAACTATTTTTAAAAAGCCGTAAGTTTAGGTTTAAGGAAATATACTTTTATAAAAATTGTTTTTATTTATTTTTGGCGATTTTAGCTTTTTAAACGAAAGCGTTAAATTTAAAAATAAAATCGTAAATATCTTAATTTTTGCCGGGTTTAAAAACGAAAATACGGAAAGTTTTTTTAATAACGAAAGTTTAATTTGGGTTGTAATATAATAATTTCAGCATCTGAATTATTTTGATTACGTAAAAAAAAAGTTATATAGTTAATCGGTAATAAATTTTAATTACTTATTTAGCTTTTTTTTAAAAAAAGTTTATTAAATAAATTATATAAATTTTTTCGTTTTAAAAAGTTAATTTATTTATTTCGAATTTATTTACGATTTTGCGGATTTACTTGTTAAATTTAATTTTGTTACCGTTAAACTTGGCTAGATCGTTAACGTAAGCTTTTTTTTTCGGTTATAATTAGGATTTGCGCTATTATTTTCCGTAAACTTGCGGAAAACGGGCTATATTGCTATATTAATAAGACAAAACGTACTGGTATTACCGAAAACGCTATTAATTATGTTTTTTCGGTGAAGGCGGTCGGCGTCGTCGGAAAGAATAAGGGAATAATTGTTTTATTTAACCTAAAGGCAAACGATTTCGTCACGGAAATTTTGGAATTTTTTTGGATATCTTAATTATCGTTAACCATTTTGTCGATCAATTGCTTATTAAGGTCGGTTTTTAAATGGTTATGGTTTTGGTTTTAATGGTTTTAGTTTTAATTTAATAAACCTTTTATTTTTACGGATTCGGTTTTGTTTTGCGGTACGTTATTTTTTGCCGTTTTTTTAAGGTATTTGTTGTTTTTTATATTTTGGTTTAAATTTTAAGAAGGTATTTCGTTTTCTGCATTTTTAATTTTACCTTTAATTGATTCAAGTTGTTTTAAACGTTGATTAAGTAATAAAAAAATTTTCTTAATAAATATTTAGTTTTGATATTGGTTAGTTTAGGTTTTAATCTTGGGTTTGGTTTAGGACGCGTTATTTTCCGTCGTTACGTATCCACGTAAAAGAGGTATAGTACCTTATTTATTAATCGTTAGGTTAACGAAAAAAATAAATAAACTTAAAAGAATATTACGGCTAGCGAAATATAATATGGTAATTAATTTATTGGCGCTATAAACGAAAGTTTTAAGCTAAAGAAAAGAAAGAAAAAAAGGTAAAGTCGTAAAGTTCGTAAAGATTTATAAATATTCCCACTTTCTGTATGGCAGGTGGCTAGTTTATGTGGCAGCTGTTAGCCCCATGTGACGGTTACCAGCTTCACGGTTTGATCCTGGTGGCTGCCGTCACAAATATATTTAGCTCCGGTTTAAGTAAAATGTTCGATAATATATTCGGAATTATTACGATTACCGTCGAAATAAAATATTTTAAAATAAAACTCCGGAATTTTTTTACCTTTTTTTTATTTCGAATAATGGTTAAAATTACGTTGTTATCGACGGAAAAAATATGCCAAAAAACCGTTACGATTATAATTATATATAAACGTTTATCGATAAATTTAATAAAATTATCATAATTTTAGTAAATAAAAAGATTAATATTGCCGAAATTTTAATTAATTAATATTATCGATATTTATATTGTTTCTTTAAAATGTTTATTATTTAAATTAATAATAATATAAAATAATTTAATTTTTAATTTTGAATTAAATTAAACGAATTTATTAATATAAAATATCGTTACAGAAATATTTTATATTTATAAATTAAAAAAATTATCGAATTTATAAATTAAAAGTTGAATTAATATTTACGTTTTTATATTAATATTAAATTTTGCGTATAATTTATTATAATATTTATCGATTAATATAATTTCGTTAAAGATTATATTAAATAAAAATATCTGGAATTTATTTTCGTTAAATTTATATATAATAAAAATAAAAACCGAATTAATTTAATAAATATTAATAATCGTTGAATAAATTAAAAACGTTTAAATATTTATAAAAAAAATTTATATTAAAAACGTAAAAATATTAAAAAATATAAATTAATAAAAAAACGTTATTTAATCGATTTTAAAATTAAGGATAAATTTTTTTTCGTAAAAAAGGTTTCGTAACGTAAATATTAATTATTTGCTTAAATTTATAATAAATAAAACTTTTTAAAGTTATAAAAAAATGCGGATATAATTTCGTTTTCGATTTGCCGCCAAGTTATAAAACAATTAATTTATTTTACGTCGATCGATTATATAAAGCCGATAATAATTTGTTACTTTAATAAACCGAAATATTATTATTATTTAAAAAAAATTAATAATAAATTAAAATTTAACGGGCGTTATAAAAAGTTGTAATATTAGGCTAAATAAAAAAGTTATAATTTTAACGAAATATAATATTTTATAGTTAATTTTAAAAACGTTCCGATCGTAATAAAACGGTTTTATACAAAATATCCGGAAATACCTAAACTACCGGTCTGCTTATAAAAATAAATACGCGTAACGATTACCGACAAAATTAACGAAAATTATCTCGATAATAATGAAGCTGTAAAAGTAAGAACCGGATTAAAAAAAATAGTACTTATAACTAATAAAAATTTATATACTTTTTTTGGTCGTATACAAGTTTTTAAAAAAAGATAATATAACGGCAATTACCAGAATTAAACCGTAAGGCTGGCAACCGTTATATAAGGCTAACAACTGCCACGTAAACTAGCCACCTGCCATACAGAGAATGGGAACATTTATAAATCTTTACGCACTTTGCAACTTTACCTTTCTTTCCTTCTTTTCTTCAGCTTAAAATCTTCGTTCATAGCGCCAATAAACTAGCTACCACGCTATATCTCGCTGGCCGTAACATAACCTATTTTTATCCGATTAAAAATTGCTATTAACGAAAACGGCTAAACGATAAATAAACTAAATCTGAAATAGATTAAATGTTTCGATAAATATATTCAAATACGTATTAAGGGTTCGAAATATTTCTTTATTTTTAACTATTACGAAAGTTATTATTTAATCGAATTCGAAAATTATTACAAAATTAACGACATTATTACATTTTATATACCTGCCTATTTTTCTTATCGGCTTTAACTTTTTAACGTATTCTATTTTTTTATATTAAAACGCACCTATTCTTTATATATTAAAAGTTTTATACAACGTTACGTTACTTACATTTACCAAAAAAGATTTCATCGCCGGTTTTTACAACGCGTTTAAAGCTGCCTTAATAACCGATAACATTAAAACCGGATTCGTAAAAATAAAACTTATTTTATTCGATTTTATTTATATTCTTTCCGAACTAAAAGTTTTAATTGTGACGGCAGCCGCCACCAGGATCAAACCGTGAGGCTGGCAACCGTTACATGGGACGGACAGCTGCCACATAAAGAGTGGGGACATTTATAGATTTTTACGTACTTCGCGATTTTGCCTTTCCTTTCTTCTTTTTTTTAGCTTAAAATCTTCGTTTATAGCGCTAATAAACTAGCTATTATGCTATATTTCGCTGGCCGTAACATTATTTTAAGCTTATTTTTTTCCTTGCTGGCCTAGCGATTAATAAATAAGGTACTATACCTTTTTTACGTTAATACGTAACGACGAAAAATAATACATCTTAAACTAAACCCGAAATTTAGATTAATTAGTATCAAAATTAGATATCTGTTAAAAAAGATTATTTATCAGCTAATCGACGTTTAGAGTAATTTAGATTAATTAAAGGTAAAATTAAAAATGTAAAAAACGAAATACCTTCTTAAAACCTAAACCAAAATACAGAAAACGACGTACCGTAAAACGAAACCGAATCCGTAAAAATAAAGAATTTATTAAACCAAGACCAAAATTATAATTATTTAAAAACCGACCCCGATAGGCAGCTAATCGACGAAATGGCTAACGATAACCAGGATATTTAAGGAGAATTTTAAAAACTTCGTAACGAAGTTGCTCGCTTTTAGGCTAGATAAAATTATTTTTTCCTTATTTTTTTTAACGATACCGACCGCCTTTACCGAAAAAATATAATTAATAACGCTTTTGGTAATACCAGTACGTTTCGCCCTATTAATATAATAATATAGCCCGTTTTTTGCAAATTCGTAAAAGTTAATAACGTAAATCTTAATTATAACCGAAAGAAAAAAGCTTACGTTAACGACCTAATTAAATTTAACGGTAACAAAACCAAATTTAACGTTTAGATCCGTAAAGTCGTAAATAAGTTTAAAATAAATAAACCGATTTTTCGGAACGAAAAAACTTGTATAATTTATTTAATAAGCCTTTTAAAAAAAAGGCCGAATAAATAATTAAAATTTGTTACCGATTAATTACGTAATTTTTTTTTTACGTAATGAAAATAATCCAGATATTAAAATTATCGTATTACGACCCGAATTAAACTTTCGTTACCAAAAAAACCTTTTATATTTTTACCTTTAAATCCGGTAAAAATTAAAATATTTACAATTTTATTTTTAAATTTAACGCTTTCGTTTAAAAAGCCAAAATTACCGAAAACGAATAAAAACAAGTTTTGTAAAAATATATCTTTTTAAACTTTAATTTACGCCTTTTTAAAAATAACCATAATTCCGACATTATTTACGAAAAGTTTTATAACCGCGTTATTATAATTACTTATAACAATTAACTTACTTATAAAAAGTGCTAATAAAAACGTAAACCTTAATTATACAACCTTAATAAACCGAAAAATAAAATAAGAAATTCCGTTCGAATAATAATTCCGGCAAATCGAAAACGTTAGGTAATACCGGTAAGCCTTTATCGGAAGCTAAAAAAAAAATTTATTAAAAAGCCGGTACGTATTTTAATTATAACAAAATAAAATATAAGGCTAGCAATTACCTTAATAAAAAAAAGGTCGTTACGATAAAGATAATAAATAATTCATTTAATTTTAACGAATCGAAAAAAAAATTTAACCGTTAAAAATTTTTTTAATAATTTTTCTTATATTAATAATAACGGAAATAAATAACTTTAAAAAATGCAAAGTTTTTATTAAAATTATGTAAATTTAAATAAATAAAATTAACTTACGTACTATCGTTTTTTGTAATATTAAAACATAAACCCGATTTTTCGTTAATTCCTTTTTTATTAAATAAGCAAAAAAACGATTATAAGTTTATATTATCCGGTTAAAAAAATTAATTTAGTTATAAAATTACCGGAAGCAACCCGCCAACCAAATAAAAGCTTAAATAATTATAACATTCGAAATTAACGGACGACATTTTTCCGATTAAATTTTTTAAATTACGGATATTAAATATAATATTTTTATCGGTTTCGATTAAATAAAAAAATATAGTTTATTACTGGATTATAAAAATAAAAGTATTATTTAGCCCGATAATTTACCAGCTTTGGCCAAGTTCTTACCGGCAATTAAATTTTTAACCCGATATTAACTGGACGGATATGTTAACTTTAAAGTTTAGGAAAACATTTACCGTCGTAACTGCGTTATAAAAAAGGCCGATAAATAATATCAAATCCTTTGACGCTTATAAAAAAAACCTGAAAACGATTTTATCTTAATACCCGTACTTATTATTCCGTTAAATAAGGTAAACGAAAAAGATATACCGGACGTATATAATATTAAGCCAACCATTTCCGCTATAAAAATTACTAAAAATAACGTAATTATCGCTTTATTAACGAATAAATTAAAAATAAACCCCCGTACAAAATAATAAAGTAAATAGCCGTTATCTTAAAAAGTTATTTTTTTTAAAAATAAAAAATCAAACGTTATAATAATAATTACCTTAAAAAATTAGAAAATATATAACGGTTAAGGAATTTCTTTCCCCGAAAATAAGGATCCGGAATACGTAAAACGAATCCGGAAGTTTTTACTAAAACCTTTCGCCTATTTAAAAAAAAAAAATTTTAAAAAAAAATTAATATTTTTCCAGATTTTCGACTTAATTATAACGTAATTCTGGAATTCGACCGGCCGATACCCGCTTTTAAACCTTTTACTTATAAAACGCCTATTTAATACCTTCTGTTAAAGAAAAAAGTAATAAATAAATTATTAAAAATAAACTTTATCGAACCATATATACAAAAAAACGCCGCCTTAATTTTATTTGCCCCAAAACCTTATTCGTCGGAACGCCGGTTTTATATCGATTACCGTTAAAAAAATTAACATTTAAAAAATCGCTTTATTTTAATTTTTTTATTTAACGGTATTATATTTAATTATTAAAACGTTAAACGTTTTATTAAAATTAATATTATTTAAACGTTTTAAAAATTTCGTATCGTTATTAAATCGGAATATTTAATAATATTTAAAACCCGTTAAAAAACGTTTTAATAAAAAATATTTTTATTTAAATTAAAAATAAGCTTTACTTAATAATAATCGTTTATTAATACCTAATTATATAAACTTTTCGATTATTACGTAAACGTTTACGCCGACAACGTACTAATTTATTCCGACCCGGAAAAAAAAATATTAAAAATATTACGAAAAAGTTATTTATTAATTATATAAGGTTAATTTTTAAAAAAATATTAAAAAGTTCCGGTTTAACGTTAAAAAAGTAAATTATTTCGGTATTATTATAAAAGCAGGCGTAAATATTTTTATTAACCTAATTAAAATTAAGGTAATTTAAAAATAAAAATTCGAAAATTTTAATAACCGTATTATAATCCGTTTATTTATAAAACTTTATAATTACGTACGAATATTTTACTATTATAAAAGCGGCATAATTAAGTTATTAAACCGCTTATTAAAAAAAATACCTTTTTCGTAATAAAACCCGAACAAAAAAAAGCTTTCGAAAAAATAAAACGGTTCGTTTACGAAACCTTAATCCTGGCCTTTTTTCGACCTAGCCGACCGACTAAAATAAAGATAAACGTATCCCGTAATATAACTGGAGGTATTATTTAATAATAATAAAAAGATAACGAATAAAAACCCGTAAAATATTTTTTAAAAATTATAATTTTAACAAAAAAAACGTATTTTATTTAAAACCGAAAATTATTTACCGTAATCCAGATCTTTAAATATTATTACCTTAAATTTTAAGGATAAAAGTTTTTTATTATTACCGATTACCAAGCTTTATTATATTTTACGAATAAACGTATTCTTTTTATGCGTTAAATTTAATAAATTAATTTCCTTTTTAATTTCGACATTATTTTTTAATATTAACCTGGCAAAAAAAATATCGCCGCGGATACCTTATTACGAAAAACGGTAAATTTACTTACAATTAAAGCCCGAAAAAAAAAGGAAAAAAATTAGGCCTTAATTCCGCTAAAATAACTAAACTTTTTTATCGTTATTACCAACAAAATGTTAATTAAGATACGAATCGAAAATATTTTATAAAATGCCGATTTAATCGACCTTATCCGTTACGAAAACGAAATACAAAACTTAAGCAAAAAAAATAATAAATTAATAATATCCGAAAAAATAATTAACGGTTACTTTTTTTTCCGTACCGTATTAATCCGTAAAATTTACGTACTTAAAATATTCGCATATTTTAATTAAAATAAAATAATTAAGATATTAATACAGGAATATACTTAGTTCCGGTTTAAACAAAATATTCGATAATATATTTAAAATTATTACGATTACCGTCGGAATAAAACGTTTCGAAATAAAACTTCGAAACTTTTTTATTTTTTTTTTATTTTGAATAATATTTAAGATTACGTCGCCGTCGACGGAAAAAATATACCAAAAAACCGTTATAATTATAACTATATATAAATATTTATCGACAAATTTAACAAAATTATAATAACTTTATTAAGTAAAAAGATTAATACCGTTAAAATTTTGGTTAATTAATATTATCGATACTTATATCGTTTTTTTAAAATATTTATTATTTAAATTAACGATAACGTAAAATAATTTATTTTTTAATTCTTAATTAAATTAAACAAATTTATTAATATAAAATATTATTACGGAAATATTTTATATCCGTAAATTTAAAAAGTTATCGAATTTACGAATTAAAAATTAAATTAACGTTGACGTTTTTATATCGATAAATATTAAAACGATTAAAACGTATATATACCGGCATTAAATTTCGTATATAATTTATTATAATATTTATTAATTAATATGGCCCCGTTAAAAATTATATTAAATAAAAATATTCGGAATTTATTATTATTAAATTTAGATATAATAAAGATAAAAACCGAATTAACGTAATAAATATTAATAATCGTTAAATAAATTAAAAATATTTAAACGTTTATAAAAAAAATCGCGTTAAAAACGTAAAAACGTTAAAAAGTATAAGTTAATAAAAAACGTTATTTAATCGATTTTAAAGTTAACGATAAAATTTTCTTCCGTAAAAAAAGTTTTGTAACGTAAATATTAATTATTCGTTTAAATTTATAATAAATAAAACTTTTTAAGGTTATAAAAAAACGTAAATATAATTTCGTTTTCGATTTGCCGCCGAATTACAAAATAATTAATTTATTTTACGTCGATCGATTACGTAAAGCCGACGATAACCCGTTACCTTAATAAATTTAAATATTACCGTTATTTAAAAAAATTAACGGTAAACCAAAATTTAAAATAAAATAAATCGAATAATTAAAATTTAACGGGTATTATAAAAAGCTGTAATATTAGGCCAAATAAAAAAGTTACGATCTCGATAAAATATGGTATTCCGTAACCAACTTTAAAAACGTACCGATCGTAATAAAACGGTTCCATACGGAACATCTTAAAATACCTAAATTACCGGTCCACTTATAAAAATAAATACGCGTAACGGCGGCCGACGAAATTAATAAAAACTATCCCGATAATAATAAGGTTACGAAAGCAGGAACCGGATTAATAAAAAAAAAAACGGTATTTATAACTAACAAAAACTTACATACTTTCTTTAATCGTATATAAGTTTTTAAAAAAGGATAATATAACGGCAGCCGCTACCAGGATCAAACCGTAAGGCTGGTAACCGTTATATGGGACTAACAGCTGCCATATAAAAAGTAGGGACATTTATAAATCTTTACGCATTTTGCAACTTTATCTTTCCTTCCTTCTTTTCTTTAGCTTAGAATCTTCGTTCATAGCGCCAATAAACTAGCTATTATGTTATATTTCGCTGGCCGTAACATTAATTATACCTATACCGACCGTTTTTTTATTTACCTTTATTAATTCCGTTATTTTCTTATTTACGAGAATTTATAAAAACATTATTAAAACGATTTAACGAAAACGTTATTTATTAAGAAAAAGATTAAGAATTATTAAGGTAGCTCGCCGACGAAGATAATTAAATTAATTAATCTTTTAATAAAAAGTAACTTAATACTTTTATACGAAAACGCGCTTTTTCGGGGAAAAAACGGTTACTTTTACGAAACGAATTAGGTTTTTAATAAACGTTAAAAAATTAAAAATATACGTTTTTAAAAAGGAGAAATATTTATTATAAAGAAAATAAAAGCTTTTATAATTAAGAAAAAGACTAATAGCAAATAATTGTAGTTAGAAAAGGCTAAAAATAATTATCGTAAAAAGATTTAAACAAAAAAACGGAAATATAATATTTACGGCAAGCTCGAATATAATACGCATATTTATAAAAAGTTATAAAACGTTTAATAATAAAGAATTTAATCAGTTTAAATTAATTTATTACGTTATAATTAAGTAATTTAAAATTTGTTATTACGAGGTACGAAAAATTATTCGCTTCGTTTATGCATTCTATTCGTTTATATAGTACGTTAATTAATATTATAAATTAATTATTTTATATGTAATTAATATAATATCGTAAATACGTTTTTAACGTTAAATTAATCTTTTTTGTTTATTTATTAGTTTATAATTTAATTTAAAGTAAGTTGTTAATTTTTATTAAAATTTTAAAATGAAGATTATATTTTTATTTAATATAATTTCCGATAAAAGTATATAAATATTTAGAATATATTTTAAAAAAATATATATAAGTTGTTTTATATCCGTGTTTTCGTTATAAGATAGGAAAAAAAACCGGAATTAATTAATGATTACGGAAATGTTATCGTAATACATTTTTATAATTAAATTTTTTTTAATATAAGAAATTTAATAATAAAGTTAAATAAAATAAAATTTTATAATTATTTTACGATTAATAATAATTATAACTTTCCGTAAAGTTTATATTGTTATATTTTTATTAAATTATTAAACTTTATTTTTAAAGTTTTATTATTTTTATAAAAACTTTTTTTTATTAAGGTTTAATGGATATATTTAACCTTTGCAGGTATTTTTAGAGCAAAGACTCTAGCTGTCACGTAGCCACTGCACCAAAAGACTGGATTGATAAGTGCGCACTTATTGCGCTACTTATCTAACACTAGCCACGGCTGCGCCGCAGGCGCAGCCCCAACCTCAAAAATGGGGCCTGATTTTAGTGAGGCAAATGTCAACGAGGCTTTCCCTGCCGTCAAGCAGCTACCGAATCTGGAACTAGCCATTCGTATCGAGGTGATTCCATTTTTTAATGACATAGTTAACAGTGGCCCAGAGGGTTATCCATATGAGAAAAAAATTGAAGAGGTCAGAGATGAGCCTGTGCTACTCATTTACTTTTCTGCATTTACTGGTACTACATCTTCTCGATAAGCAGGAGGCGATACTTATTGAAAAAGCACGCCCGCCTAAGCTAGTTACCATGATACAGGGCTTTCATGCAGTGCTTGACAACATTTTCCTGGCACTAATATATTTAGGACGAGACTGTGGTTTTAAAAGCGAGGAGTGTCAGCGCCCAGCCGCCATATCGGCCCTGCCACCGTCGTACCGAATGTAGATCATGTCAAAACAAGGACGTTTCTTGCATTGTACTCCGAAATAACCGGCAAACCCAGAGCACCCTCCACCAGGCACCGGATAAGTAACAAAAACCAATAAGCTTTAACGTCCATAATTAGCCACTAGGTGGTGAAGTTATATGGGGCTGACATATAGGGGCCGTAGCGGGACCCGACAGCAACGAAAATTTCACAGCCTGGCCAGATCGTTGTTGCGGAGTCGTCTCAAACCAAAGTCAATCACCCATGAGGCTGCTTGGACGGCTAACTTTCCATAAGCCATCTACGTCAATATTTGTCTGATACATCAGCCAACTGAAAACAGTCAATGACTCAACGGGATGCGTCTTCTAGCTTTCGGTAGCTCGGTAGCTCTGGTTGGATGCGTTGTCGCTGAGTCGACACGTCTGTCGGCAGTTTGTCCATGGAGTCCAATACAGGCTTCTCTGAGGCCTCTATGTATCACGCCGCATTTGGCCGGTCATTCGGCGACCCTAAAGCATGGCGATAACACTGGCTCCCAACAAGCCGGGTGGAAGGGGCTAGAATCTTGCACGAGACAAGCGTGCATATTTTCAAACGCCGAAGTTGGTGGTGGAATCGTGCTTGTCACCAGTCAGAGAAATGCGGATATCGTGAGCAGTTTCCCAACCGTCCTCGATGCCGATGCGGCGTCTCCTCCGCCATTCTATGCTGCGGATATTCCCGGCAAGGGCGTCGGCCTCATCGCCAACAGGACAATTCGCAGAGGCGAGCTTATCATGATGCGGCCGGCTACCATGATGGTGCAGGTCGCCGCGCACCATGGACTCGATCCAGAAAATAGAGACATGCTCTATAAGAGGGCCCTATCCAGGCTACCGAAACGAGCGCAATACTCCTTCATGAGCCAGATGGGCAGAGATATTAGTGAAAAGATAGACATGAATGCCTTTCAGGTGTATGTAGATGCGAGGAACGAGTCCGGCAGCCATTTGAGCTCCTATCCGGAGGTATCGCGTTTCAATCACGACTGCAGACCAAAGTAAGGATTCTCCCATTACTCCTGAAACCATCCCCGGGGCGTGGGAACTAAACTGCTTGCTCTAGTGTCCATTACCGCATTACCAACACGACCCACACGACCATCGCAGCCCGCGACATATCCCCAGGCGAAGAACTAAGCATTAGTTATACCGGGCTGACGCTCCCGTGGCACGAGCGGCGATCGCGCCTGAGCAGTAAATGGGGGTTCAACTGCACCTGTTCCCACTGCAGCATGAGCGCCGACGAGGCCACGGCGTCGGACGCTCGCCTCAGCACTATCACACAGCTCGCGGCAGATCTGGGGAACTTCAAGGAGGGCTTAGTTACCGCCGAGACGGGCGCGGAACTCGTCAAGTTGTACGAGCAGGAGCGGCTCGATATCCACATGGGCCGGGCGTTGACCCTCGCGGCGCTGAACTTCGCCCTGTTCGGCGAAATGGAGAGAGCGCAGGAGTACGCCCGCGCTGCCGTGCAGGCTGTCGAGATGGATCCCGTCGATTTAGATTCTATGAAGATTCTGGCGGAGAACCCGAGGGCACATTGGACTTGGGGCAAGCGAAGAAAGAGCAAAAGGAGTTAAGGTGGAACCCCTTTCTGGGCCATATCGACCCACCAGCAAGGGTCATTGCATATATATAGGGGGCTTCGCCCCACATGGCTAGGGCGAGTCAGGCATTAATGGTCATCTATTCACTACCTTTTAAGCAGCTTCTTTTGTCTTCGACTGTGTACATCATCACTTCCTCTAGCATCGTATTAGGACCACACTAGTTGTGGTGGGTGATGATGACTCAGGCCGTTGCACCGCCGAATTTATGTTATTACAGCTATCACTTCTCGTTTCATTCATCGCCAGTGCTAGGTGATTACCCATCGTCCATTAATCTCAATCCGCTTTCATGTTGAATACGTTTTCGGCGTTCCTTTCAAAGGGGGATCTAGGACTCTTTCTACCTTTAGGTCTTTCAAAACCTGCTGATGCAGAATATGGGCGCCGCACAGCGACCACAAAGCGTCACCATGGGGTCGTATTGTACAGGGTTCTCTCAGCCCGAAAGAAACCTTACTGATGTTGTACTTCATATGGCTTGTTTCTACATTATTACCCGCCCGGAGGCACTGTAGGTCTCCCAAAACTTGAATTGCCGTGCACCCAAAGGAAACCGTGTCCTTGATGAAATCTGTCAGAGAACTCTAAGAATAAGGCAGCGTGCAGATTAGGTGAAGCCCCAAACGCAGCCAAAGACAACTGAAATCCTGAAAACCACTCGCTCGGCGGATAAGCCTACGTTATTCCCTATTAGGTGTAGTCCGTAGTGCGCCAATGTGCAATCTTCATCATTCAGGGGCCTTCCTTAACCATCACTGCCTCCAGTTTACTTCTTCCCCTGTCCTCCAGGAAGGCTGGCCGTTTCCTCCGCCCTTCGACTCCTCCTTTGCCTCATCTCCTTGTCCTCCCGGGGAGCGGAGCATTTGTAACCGGGCTATAATTATGTAACAGAGTACTTTCCCTTTTTCCAGGGTGGTACTCAGGTTGCAGAGCCTGGAGCCATGTTTGTTCTTGTGACAACTGACGCAGTGGTACTTGTCGGGTCCAGGAGGCTCGCATTGACGCTTCACGCATTCGTCGGGTATGTTGTAGGCCACTATTCTAAAGCTGGCCCTGAGTAGTTATGTTCGATTTTGATGTTGTAAGGTGGAACGATAATGAGTCGAAACATAAGAACTAAGTATTGTCTCTGGGCTATTCTCGTCTGTGTGAACACGAATCAGTAGGTGTAGGATGAAAGGGGCTAGTCTGTCGATGTTCTTGTTGCTAGATAGGCGAGGGAAATTTAAGACCAAAGACGTACGCCAGACTTTAAACACTAATTAGGATTCAATATGAAATTTGCTATTCGATATTTGGAACTTAACTAGGACGAACGGAAAGGGCCGCCGCCCAGAGCCGAAGCCAAATAGCGTCATAGGGGATCAAGAGAGACGCGCACAAGCGTATGTCCTGTTTAGTAAAGTAGAGGAATCCAAAGCATGCTTGAAGTATTTAGCCTAATACCTGCAAGCTAAATCGTGATGTTAAATCGTGATGTTTCATCGTCGCCTTTCCTATTTCTGCATCACACGCTCCCACGTCTCATGTTCAGCCTATGCGACTTTCCACAGTATTCGTAGAGGAATTGTGACTCAGGTAATAACCGATAGATGAGAGGCCCGAGACTCTTTCTTCAAAAATAATTACTCTTTAAAAGATGTTCGCAAGATATGTAGTTTGAGGACATGGGGGCATCAGGTTGGTGACAGATGCATAATCAGCAGTGGGATGTAATCCTGAGATAATCCATACACATCGTAGGGTATAGTGTGTATGACATTATTTCATTGGAATAGCGAGGTTAAGCAGTATCCATGTTTTTTATGGTGCCGCTTTTCGTACACCAGGCCGCATACGTTGCACAGCGTGCCAGGCCCATCTGGCCCATTTCGCCAATGTGGAGTGTCTATCCTGTAGCATATATGGCATGAAGACAGGAGATTGTCCGTCTGCTGACTGGTGAGCTGACATTCTAGAAATGTAGACGTTCTGGGCACGTACCTCTCCGGGTGTGACGGCGACTTCGTCCTGTAGTCTTCGGCGTTGCTTCTTACTTTTTCGCAACTTAGATTCATCCTCGACTCGAGATCTTTTCCCCAAGATCGCAATCCCCTCAAGTCTGCGTGTGGTATCTTTTGATAGTTTTCTCATAGCAAGTAGCTTGTCACCTTCCGACAAACCTCTGAGAGCAACGAGCTCGCATTCTCCAGGCTTCTCGCAAAGGCAGGGGGGAGTCCCACACATGCAGAGGATCTCCTTCACGTTCTGATGAATCTACAAACCCGGACAGTTAGTACCGTGGCGAGACAGGATGACTGGAAATGGGGAAGCTGACTGTACTGAAGTGCTCATCGATCATCGCTTGGTGTAGCCACGACCGAACAATATTAGCATTGTGCTTTACCGGTTCCTTGCGCGGCGGGTGAGAACCTCCCCTAGGCGGCGCATGTTGATGTTCGAGAGACAGGGCATGGTCGCATAAGATCCGTGAGGCCCGAGGCCCGTTAGACTCCATTTAATGGATCGCGATAACAACCAAGGGACTCAGCACTTCACGGCGGATCAGGCTGAGGTCTGATTGAAGGTTGAGGTCGTGTGTGTATGTGTGCAAATTGCTGCTGAGGTCGGACCAGGATAGCCAATTTAACATGTTTAAAAAAGTATGAGTGGCAAATTGCGTGGCGAATCTGCAAGAAGGGTCTTCGCCTGTCGATCTGGGGCCTTGGGGCGTATTAGCCCTGGTCTCCGGGACCAGCATTGCAAGTGGCATAGCTATTCCATTGGGATAGGTGACTGGGTTCAGGGGCCGGATCTAATCTACGCCACATGCCTTCCGATGGTACCAAGAAGCAATTCTAGCCGCAGGAAACGACCTCATAGGTCCCAGGAGCGCCAGCTCCGGCAGAACGCCACGGTACCTACATAGGCCTTGCGGCTTCTCCACTTGCCGATCCAGCACTAGAACTCTAAACGCATTCGGGAGCACAAAGTGAATCAATCTCGAATAGTTAGCGGGTTGCAACCGAGACTAGTGGTATCGTAGATTCCGAAGTAAATTAGGAGTCTTCTTTCTAAAGGCCAACACAACGAATATTCGACACACTGAGCTCCTTCTACGACTACGCAAAACACCCAGCAGTTGAACACTGGCCCTGGTTGCAAAGACGAAATACCAGTGGTGTCAAATACGATGTCCCCACGGGGGTTCAGGTAGAGCAGGAGAGAAAGGCATCAGAACGTCGGCGAGGGCAGGGCGAGGTAGCCTCGCCTTACATATTGGTATGTGGTATTCATACGCCTCTCCTTAACCAGCTTTAAACCAGGTATCCGAATAGGCGGAACATTCTACGCAAAGTAAGGAGATAGGAATGATACGACAGTCTCTGTCTTGCACAGTGCACTGATATAATGAATCCTTATGCCATCCCTTCGTGACGTCATCCATATCTTGAACGGCTGTTGCGCCGATCTTAAAATATCAGAGGACGCAGTGAAGTTGGATGGATAAAAAACGACCTTGTAAGTTCTAGGAGAGGCACTCGAAGATTAATTTGCCATAACAGCTACTTGAGGAGTACCTAGCGTAGCAACCTCTCCCACCGCGAAGGAACCCTCGCTGCATAATGTTACCACGTAAAACCCCCGCTCTCTCATCACTACAAAATGTGGACCCACGATATCTACCCGCCGCGGGGCTAAAATAACTTGGGGGCTTGAACAAACGCACTATGCAAGGATGGATAGAGAAGGTCGGACATTGCTCTCGAACGCAGACCGAACGGTGGTCCAGCCTATCCATTGCCGACCGACGTCATTGCAATTACACAGGCTAGGCTTCACGATGCCTTCACGCATCAAAATCCTCGTAAGCTTGCCCCTCATGGAGAGCAATTGATGTGATTGACGCGCCTTGACCAGTTTCAAACCATTCTCCTTCCCTTTTCAAACCCATTGCCTTCCAACGTTTTCCCGTTCTGTTACCATCCGGGTTCTCTGGCTGCACCCCGCACCGTTGAGGCTTGACAAACTTGATAACCATCCTAGCCATCACGAAAATCTGACAAATCCCTGTATCTAATTTATGGCCGAATCCCGGCTAGCGTTGTCGCGGCAAGCGTTCCTGTTCGCCGGTTTGTCTCGCGGCAAGCGGTGAGGAAGCAACCCGTGTCACGCGCTTCGTCCAGGTATACAATGCAGTTTATCCACAATGTCCAGCTGGACAATGCCGGGAACAAGCATTGTTTGGTACGAATGTAACGTGCCTCCTATGAAGTTCCCCTTTTGATATAAGGGTTCCACGGAACCCCTGAAACCGATGATTTTGGAGCATCCGGCTATGGTCCCCTCAACCACGTTGTCAACATTAGCATAGCGACCATGAGGGCCTCGTTGATATCCGCTGGCTGGCAAATCTTCGCCCTGCCGGCTGCCTTGTCAAGCCTAACTGACGCCGATTTCTACGGACAGTCGCCTCCTGTATATCCGTCACGTAAGTTGCGTTCCGCCTGAAACCCTACTGCCCTTGTCCGCTTTATTGAAGATCCTTACAGCGGAGGGCAAGGGATCGGGCAAATGGGCCGGAGCTTATGTTAATGCCCGGGATCTGGTTGGCCAAATGACCCTTGAGGAGAAAGTCAATATTACTCGGGGCTTCAACTCCAGCGACAATGTCTGCGCTGGGAACTCAGGTTCGGTACCGCGGCTTCAATGGCCGGGCATGTGTCTCCACGATGCCGGAAATGGAGTCAGGGCTACCGACATGGTCAACGCCTACGCGTCTGGCATTCACGTGGGCGCCAGCTGGGATAGGAATTTGACCTACCAGAGAGGATACTTCATGGGCAAAGAGTTTAAGGATAAAGGAGGTGAGTCTAGTATTATCTTGTTTCAAGGAGCAACGACTTACAAGAGCGTCTAGTCAACATGCCACTTGGGCCTAATGCTGGCCCCCTGGGTAGGATTCCCCTGGGAGGTCGAAACTGGGAAGGCTTCAGTGTCGACCCATACTTAACCGGCCAATTGGCCGCAGAGACAATAGTTGGTCATCAAGATGCGGGCGTAATCGCTAATTTGAAAGTCTGCATAATCTATTACTCGTTGACATGGTGGGAAATCTGCTGATGTGTTATAGCACTTTGTCGGCAATGAGCAGGAGACCCTGAGAAGGCCATACCATGGCATCGAAGCTGCTTCCACCAATATTGACGATAAGACTATGCATGAGCTCTATGCTTGGCCCTTCATGGACGGCGTACATGCCGGCGTTGGGTCGATTATGTGCTCGTACAACCGAGTCAACAACTCCTATGGTTGCCAGAACAGCAAGCTTATGAACGGCATTCTGAAGTCCGAACTATCCTTTGATGGCTTTGTGGTAGCAGACTGGAATGGCCAACATAGCGGCGTCGGCAGTGCATTGGCTGGTCTCGATATGGTAATGCCTCTCGGTGGGTACTGGGGAGACAACTTGACGGAGGCTGTGCACAACGGCTCTGTCCCCGAATCCAGAGTCACGGATATGGCTACCAGGTATGTACCCTCTACGTCATCCAAAAGTTTTGCTAAGTCTGTATAGGATCGTGGCTGCATGGTTCCTTGTCGGCCAGAACACCACAGACTTCGCGACACCTGGTTTCGGAATGAAGAATCTGACCGAGCCCCACGAAGCTGTCGATGCTCGGGACCCTAAGTCCAAGCCGATTATCTTGGAGGGAGCCATTGCTGGGCATGTGCTAGTGAAGAATGAGAACAGCACCCTACCTTTCAAAAAGCCACCCAAGATGATATCCCTTTATGGATATGATGCGACAGTTCCCGCAACGAAGAACACGGATATACTGTTCCAGCTAGGATACAACGTTCAACCTGAAATGGCACAGGCTGTGTTGGGCACGGAGGGTGTTCGTTTTGACCAGGCCGCCAAGGGAGGTACAATTGTTGCTGGTGGGAGAGCTGCCGCTAATTCACCAGCTTATATCAGCGATGTAAGAAGTCCTTTTGCATGTATTGCACCTTTCACACCATTAACTATGTTTCATAGCCATTGAGTGCTCTCTCACAGAGGGCTGCTCTCGATGACACCTGGGTGAACTGGGATCTAACCTCATTTGATCCCGACGTCAACGGCGCTTCAGAAGCCTGTCTCGTCTTTATTAACGCAATGGCAACCGAAGGTTGGGATCGGACAGGCTTGCACGATGACTTCAGCGACGGCCTCGTTCTAAACGTTGCGTCGAAGTGCAGCAACACTATTGTCGTTATTCATGCAGCGGGGATTCGCTTGGTAGATCAATGGATTGCCCATCAAAACGTGACCGCTACGATTATTGCGCATCTTCCGGGCCAAGACAGTGGGCAAGCCCTCGTCAAGCTCCTCTACGGCGAAGCTGGCTTTTCCGGAAAATTGCCATACACCCTAGCGCGGAATGAGAGCGATTACCACCCCTACCTACCCTGCAACCGCACTCCCGACGACTATTTCCCGCAGTGTGATTTCACCGAAGGTGTCTACATCGACTACCGCGACTTCGATGCCAGGAACATCACGCCGCGGTTTGAATTCGGGTTCGGGCTCAGCTACACTAGCTTCGAGTACTCTTGGCTTTCGGTTGATGCGTCGTTTCTTTCGCCGACAACATGTGGAAGCAGCGATAATGAGATCTGGGACATCGTAGCTACTGTCCAAGCTACGGTCACTAATACTGGACCCGTGGAAGGCGCGGAGGTCGCACAGCTGTATCTCGCCATCCCGAACAGACCTCCAAAGCAGCTTCGCGGGTTTGGTAAGGTGGCGCTGGACCCGGGGGAGTCGGCAGAGGTTACCTTCGAACTCACGCGACGAGACTTCAGCGTCTGGGACGCCGTTACTCAGGAGTGGCAGATACAGGAGGGTGACTATACTATTTTCGTGGGAGCGAGTAGTCGGGACATTAGGTTGACGCATAACCTGAAGGTCTAGGCGACTGGGGAACATGCCGACACTGTTGATATGGAGATCTGCCCTATTGCATCCCGGAATCCTTTGGAACTGGAACGCAATTCTGGAATAGATAACGACCGGTGGCAAAAACCTCTGCACTAATATTACACATGTCTATTAAGTGTGCCCTGCTTCTGTCTTAACCTAGGGGCCTGTTAATGCAGATGCCATGGCCGCTCAATATGCTTCAAGTTAATATGAGATAATGGACGCGAAGCGAACGTAAGGTGAAAGACAGCACAGGAACATTCCACATTTGAAGTTATGCTTCTACGTAGCCTCTTCGACACCTTTTCCTGGTTTAGGGCATCACCCCTGATCCTAAGCAAGGACTTCCTGCCGTACATGGTAGAGACTATCATTCAGCCGCCATAGCCGCCGAAGGTCGGACTACCTTTATGCTTTCCCTTTTGTCCCATTAGACGCTGGAAGTCAGCTTGACCGTGAGCATTCCGCGAGCCGGAACAGAAACCGTAACCGCGCCACCGGACAGGGCAGCACTCGTGGACGCCATCGAGCGGCTGTTATCCGTGACGTAGGCCTCGGCGACCGCGGGGGCGAAACCGTTAAACGAGACCCTGACGCTCTGCTGACCGCCGCCGTTGTTGAGGAAGACGACGACAACGGAGCCGTCGGTGTTCCGGAACGCCGTGACCCCCGTGCTCGACACGCTTCCCGACATGGCGACGCGGTAGGCGCCAGGCCGCACGAAGCGCGACCACATGGCGAAGGCCCAGAGGCGGCCCGAGGGGGTCACGACCTTCCCGTCGCTCGCCACGAGGTACGACGACGCCTGGAACTGGTTCACCTCGACGCCCTGCCAGTAGATGTAGGCCGACAGGTTAGCGCTCGCGAGGCCCGTGTGGATCTTGTTCGCCCACGTCATGCCCTCGCAGAGCCCGCCGTTACTGTACCACTGTAACAATCGGAGTCAGTAATCGCCCTTGCTGGTAGTATATCGAGCGGATAATGGGGAGTTATGAGACATTGTTTGGGAACCATAAGCCCCTTAAAAGTCCGTTGGAGATATGTGTTCTTGAACTAGGAGATAAGGGGGAAGAGATAACTCTAGAATTACTTACCGTCGCACACCACCGCGAGTTGAGGTCCGCGCCCTCCGTCTGCCACGTCTTCAGTCGTGTGTTGATCGGACTGTTAGGGTCGCCCGTGTACATGTGGCTCGTTATGTACCCCAGGTACTTCTCCACGCCCTGCGAGATCAGGCCCTGAGTCATTGTGCGCTGGCTGTTCCAGCCCACTGTGGTGAGACAGATCAGCATATGTGTATCCTGGGCGTAGCGAGGATGATGCGATGTCATTAATGCCACTAACAGGGAGGACCTTCTTTAGGTGGAAGTCGGGGAGGAGCATGCATTCATCATATGGTTACTTACTCGCGTCGCAACAAGCTATGGAGACATTGCCGAGCCCCTGCTTCTCAAGCGTGTCATACAATATCGGGATGAATGATGCGGCTTCGTTGGCGCCAGATTGCATCGAAGAATAGCTCGTACTAGAAGAGTGTCAGCGAGCGGGACTGATTTGGAATCCGGGGTCACCACAGGCACTTACACATAATCCGGCTCGTTCAAGAAGCCAACCTGCGAGATGGGCATGCCGCGCTCCGCATAGAACTTGACGTACTGGACGAGGAGGTTGGCATAGGCCTGACGCCAGTCCCCGGACGAGCAGCTGTGGCCAGGAGTCCCGCATAGGTATCCGCCGTTAACCTCAACTCCGTTTGTTTTCTGGCAATATGTCAGCATCCTATAGAGAGCACCTCAGGCTAATTGCGTTTATGATCGAGAGAAGCCTTTTTGAACTAATATTCCCAGTACGAAAGAGCAGTACACGTACCATAAAGCCCGGAGCCGACCAAGCGTCGGCATAGATAGTCTTGACGCCGTACTCCATGGCGCGCTGCGTGAACCACACCTGACCTCGGTCATCCTCGTCAAAGACATAATCAGGCGTCGCGCTGGGCCCGCCCGGGTTCTTTGGGAGGATGCAGTCGCTGGCGACGCTGCCCGAGCCGATCCGGTTGCGAATGATGGTCAGGCCGGCCCCCGTGGTCGTGTTGAAGAGATAGTCGAGCCCTTGCCTCTGAGGCGCCCCCGACAGCATGTCCCGGAACTCGGCCGCCCGCCCGAATGCCTGCGACACCCCGAAGCCGTCTATTTGCTGCTGCGTCGAGCCCACGTTGACCGTGAGCTGCGCCTGGGCGTGGACCTTCCCTAGGCTCGCGGCTAGCGCCGCCAGGGCGATGAGAAACGTCATCGTGCCGACAAAACCTTGTCACAAGTGTTTGTCAGATGGGGTATTCTTACCCTATGCTGCTAGCAGCGTGCGACGAAATCGGTTGGCATTGTGAGGTGCTATGCCTCTCCTGGAGCTTTTATAATGCCTGTACCCGTACCCCCGATTCGACTACGTTCACGTCCGGATGCACCCCAGACCATTCCCCGCCAGCGTCTCCCGTCGGCAATTAGCGAAGACATGACCACCCTTTCTAGGAAGATGTAGTCTTCCAGGGATATTTTGAAACAAGCATTCAGCTGATTCGACCGCGCAGAATGAATAGAGCGAAATGGTGCTACTTCTGATACTTCAGCCAGCTGAGAAGCCAGTACGCCAAGGTTTTCGGTCAGATAGCCTGAAGGCTTCGTTAATCTCGTAGTGGTTCTAGCCACCTCAGAAGCGAGCAAGACGGCGGAGGTAAGTTCCGCGATAACATAGCGCTGTCGGGGGTTATTATCCGATCTACGGTTAATATGGCCTCGCCAATCACCATCTGGCTGTGATCCTATGTATGTGGCGAATCCGCTCCAATCGCATGCAAAAGACCGTCTTACGGCCAGTTTTTAGGCTTTATTAGACATATATCAAGGAAGCATATCGGTCTAGAACTCCTAGTGTCGTCATGCCCATAGATATATTCGGAAGATGTCTGACACGACTGAAGATGTCGACAATTTCCGCATAGTACTGGCTGCCACCCGAATGGACAGGCAAGAGTGCATTTTCCACTTTGGTCTGACTGTTATTTTGGCTAATTAATTCAGCTCTGCATGAGAGCCCTGACCAGACCGCTCGAATAGAGCCTGGCGATATTACAAGGTCCATGCATGGCTGTTTACACACTAGAGACGGCCTGGATGACAATAACATGCAGCTGAGGCTCTGGCCGTATCCAATATGCCGACCTGGGCTTGTTGCTCGGATACGCTACCTACCAGTCAGTTGTCTCATTAAAATCCGCACTAGCGGCAGTTACTCCCGCAAAATTCTAGGCCGACTGCATTCATACACCTCCGGTTCAATCACAGTTGCTTGTGTCTCCCCAAGTGCTTAGGGGCTAAGCAGATCGTCTTTTCTTCAATAGCTTTAATTATTATGACTGAAGGTCGTTTGCCGTTATAGTTATGATACGGGTATCAAATTGAGACTGAGACTCTTAATTGTTAGATAAAAGAGTGTATTTGTTATTAGGATCAAAAATCTGTTGGTTGTTATTGTCTTTACCTTGACTATTCCATCGTCAAGAGCTAGATGTCCCGGTATGTCCATACAAATTAGGTGTGGCTGGAAAGATATCCACTTATGATCCTAAGCAATCTCCGAGACGTCGACCATCCCGATATCTCGCCATACGCCACATTCCTAACAACTACCAGTTATCTAACAACAGTATGGCTTACGCTCAGTGGCTTGCGCCATAAGCTTGCGTGGCCTCTATTCAATATTTGACCGCTACCTACCTTCGTACATGGAGACGTACAGTAGTTCATAAAAGGTAACTATAAGCTAATTTTGGGAAAACGTAAGGATACGCGAAATCACGTGATATGGGGAAATCTCCGCCGCTTAACCTTTTGTAATGGTAGCCCCGCATTAGCTTTGGACGAATGTATCGGGTTTTTACGGTATGGACAAACCCCGGTGAGATAATGAAGGCGAGGCTCTCCGTGTGCACCAATCGAAGCAGTGTATTTCCAGGCAAGGCTCTCGGGAAACGAACTTCAGCTGCGTCATATACGGTGATCTCACGTCGCCATGGAATTCCCCCCAACGAACGTCTAGCGATCTGCAATAAATGATGGCGATCCAAGTTTTGTGCTCAATTGCTGTTCTCTCGAGATAGCCCACTCTCCTTAGTCATCCTTCTCATCCGGCGGGATCTCATTGGCTCCGCGGAACTAGGGTGCCTTGAGTAGGTACTTCTATGCTTACGCAGAGATGCATCCATACTCGCTGAGAAGTTCCATTAAATACAACACAGCTTCGGGCAACGCGACGCAATATAACACACAAATAATCATCGAGAAATTCGTGCAATCGTTAGGAAAGCCGGGGGAAGCTTTGGACGAACATATAGCCGAGACAGGTTCACAATGCCCTAAATACTGCGTTATTATCATGGACCTGGCCTGATCCTGAGAACAGCGTCGAACTTTTTAAGGAGCTGCCTTCCTCCCAATTCGTCAGTGTCAATGCCACCGGTTGATGACCGTACGTTCTGCGATGGTCTCCATGAACAGCAGGAGCTGGCAGATCCAAACTACTGCTTCCTACGCGAAAAATGCTTCCCCGCGGTCCATGCATTTAGAAACGATCGAAATAGCCGCGAGCCTCGTTCCAACCTTGAACTGAATCCCGTCGTCGATTCATTGAGTGAGGAACATTTTGCGATTCTAGCCTCATGGGTAAGGTCCAATAACTCCAAGATCTTGTTAATAGATGGTTGTGAGGACCAGGAGAACTCGGCATGGACGACGGATCTTCTGCTTGAAATAACTGACGCCATTTATTTTGGAATGAATAATGCTTCGACGGACAACAAAGACCCAATAAGCAGGATAACCACTCTCACGGCGCACTTTTGCGGCGAAAACCCTGAAGCTATAGAGGAACGGCCAGAGCTTGTGATCCAAGACCTTCTTGTTCAGCTCCTCGAGACTCACAGCGACAAATTTGATGATTCCCAAAGATGCCGGGAAGACAACCTCACGATAATGGGATTTAGGGCCGTGGCCAATGACCCTAAGGGGCTTTGGAAAATGTTCACAGGTTGCATCATGCGGGCTGGGGTACGCACGCTTATGATCATGCTGAATCATGTCGAAGAACTCTATTTCCAATGCATGGAGACCAGCAACAAGGAAAGGTTTCGTGAATTTGCTGACGATCTCCGGTTGCTTCTCCAAACCCTTCAGAAATATGGGATTACCGTGAAAGTGATGGTGACCAGCAGGCATGAGGACGCTGCCTCCTGTTTTAAGGATGTCATGAACGATGACGACTTGACGATTACGTTGAACGATCCACCTCGCCGCTACCCTCAATTATCATCTTGAGGAGCTGACCATGATGATTCTGTTGGGAAGTGGCGTGGCACAAAACGACGGCTCAGAACCTAGCGAAGAAACTCTATACATCAGAGCCTGCTATGGAGAAGACAGCTCAAAAGAACTGGGCTCACTTCCTCAAAGGCCGACTGGGGAGCGAGAAGCCCGGAGTGTTACCCAAGACATCGCAAATTCCATGGAGCGGGTCGAATGACAAGGGCCTATTGGTGCATTCGAGAGGCCTGGAGAAATAACCTGGTTCGCAGAACCCTAAGGTCGAGTACAGAGGGACTCGGTTCGGATGGATGAATGACTCTCATATGGAAGGTGAGATATAGAAGGCGCAATTCACCCTGCAGAAGGTTGGGTAGGAAAAGTATCCTATTCACTAGCTATTAGGGAAGCTAACCGCTGCTAGGAAACGCACGAAAAGCCCAAGAAGAAGAAAGGTTATCATGATTTCGTTACGATCAAAGCCGATGGCTTCTTCCCTGTCTCACTGCCTGGTCTCCTGTGCCTGCTGAAACAGTCTCGACGCCCTACTACCCCTCATCTCCGGGGAATACCGACACATGAGATCTCGGAACTCTTTGCTAAGCCTGAGCATCCTTCTTATGTGATACGGCTTCAGGCTGACTGCAATAACTGGAAGTCAGCAATTGGTGTCTGCGGAAGGTGGCTGAAGACTTTCAGGCCAAGTTCAAGTCCTACAAAGGCAGTTCCTAAACAGACTCGAGATGGGATTGAGGCTTCCAAAGCAAGGCAGAGGGGCTGCATAAGAATTTGTGAATCCGCTTACTGTTATCTTTGCGGGCAAGAGCCGAGGCAGCGCTCAGGCAGTTCCTAATTTGCCGTCCGTTCATATCCATATATGCCCCATTCTCTAATGTTTCGAGGTCATTTTTGATGAAATCCTCAAGCGTCTGCTTTCCGGTTAGATCCATATCCTCAAGGCGCCCGATGAGATCGATCCAAACAGTCTTCTGGTCCTTCAAGGTGAAATCAGGAAGTTTTATTGTCATGTGGATGCGTGACTCAAGAGCCGTGTCAAGTTTACTGACACGGTTTGTCGTCATAAAGAGCAGAGCCTCCGAATAGTCTAGATGACGGAGGAAAATGGAAACGATAGCGTTGCGCCTTATATCGTGAGGATCCCGTGCCTGGACAAAGACATCGGCTTCGTCCAGTAGTAATATTGCCCTCCAGTTAGTAGCGCGGAGCAAAGCCTCCTGAAGTCGCTGTTCGAGGACATCGAGATCGATGCCCAGATCGCCGCATGTTACCATGTAGAGAGGAACTCTGTGCTTCTCAGCTAAGCATTCTACATGCGAAGCAAGAAATCGAATGTCAGTTCGCGTAAATAAGCATTCTGTACTTAAGGTATAATTGATGTTGAAGGATTAAAGGGCGAAAAGGAGACATACCGGCTGTCAATGTCTTCCCCGTCCCTGGGTTACCGTGAAGAAGGACGTTCAGACCTCGGCCGTTTCCCCTGATGATATCTCGATCGCCTCGGCCTCCTCTGTCTTTGAGATGAGCAATCACCATGGATTCGAGGTATTCTTTATGTTCCGAATCCATCAACAGTTTTCCGAGTACGCCATCCTGTGATCGCACTTCACTCAACTGTTGTGGCAGAACCATTTGCCAAGATTTATGTCTCACGGAGAAAGCCCAAACTCTAGACGGACAGAACAGCAGCGGATCCTTCTCACCCCTGTTACTCCCTCCATTCTGCTCTGCCCTCGGCAGTGAGCCTTTGGCGCATATTTCAGAATCGTGCGGAGCTCCTTGGGCGTATGACATTAGTCTGAGGGATTCCCCAATGCACATTGAGCAAGATGGACCGCTGACACGAGCTTCATTTAAGCTTGTATCCTGCTCGTGCTTGCTGGCTGTCACGTAGTCGACTATGACATTCACCGGATCCTAGCGGAGTCGTTAGCAAAAGGAATCGAAGAATGATTTTCGGTAAAGATATTATTTACGGTTTGAATGGTTTTCTGCCATGCATCTCCATTATATTGTTGATAGTGTACTTCACCGCCAAACCCCCAATACTTTCTTCCTCTCTCGATCAGCTTCTCATGTAGACCAGTACGATTTTGAAAGTACCAATCAGGCACGACCTCAAGATTCCCGATCGATCGTTCGGAAGAGTAGGAAGGCACGGAGAGTACTTCAAGCTGTGGAATCAGCCACTTTCCTGTCCTATCGAAGTCGAGATAGTAGCCGTGAATGAGAGCTGCGTCCGATCTCGAACGGGTGCCAACCTCAACTGCTTCAACCTTGTATGCCCTCCACCCACCCTCGTCCTTACTGAAAACGGTTGTCCCCGGACGATAGATGAGCCAGAGGTGCTCGAAGGCCACCATTTTGCAGTTTCCCTCCTCGATCTCGTCGAGTTTCTCCCAGATAAAGGTGTGTTCTTTCCGTATAAAGTCGAGTAGGAGTTTGACATGATCACTAGTGTATCTCTCAGCACTTTCAAGTCCCGCCTGTTCAATTTTCCTCCAGTTATGGAAGATCAGCTCGTATGGTTCGTTGATACTAGCTCCTGGCGAGAAGAGTTCTTCTTTCTGAGAGATGCTTGGGTAGTCAATCGTAGCTCGTCTTAAAGCCCCCATTAACCTGGGGCAAATGATCTTTAGGGCGGCCTTTTCGCGGTGTCTTTTGAACGCCTGGACACCAGTCGTAGGGCATAGACCCTCATAAGAATCAGGCTCGGGACGCAGAAGACAGCTACGATCAGCGTGAGTTAACTGGGAAGAATCGTCAGTCTAACCATCGACATTTCCAGACTTGTCAACTGGCAGTTGTAACTAACCTGGCACTTCCCATTCCAGCTTTGGCCGTAGCTGGAATGAGTTCGCTCCGTGCCTACAGTCGTGCTTGCATCATGGCCGTCCATAAAACCACCTGAGTCGTGTCTCATCCTCATCGAAGTATACGGTCTTCGCTCGCCAATTCTGAGATTGTGCGGTAAGCTTAATCCGTCTTGAGAGTTCCCGGTGGCGGGAGAGACAGGTGAATCATGAACGGGTTGTGCTTGTGGTCGATTCATTGGGGCATCTGGAGTTTCGCTCACTGGTGCCGACCCAGGTCCGGATTTTGACTGCGACAGTCCCATGCTGCTATGAGCAGTCTTTATGCTCTCATGGAGACCACCTTATTCCTCGAAATGTGAGGAAAGAGGAGGATCAAAAACCTTAGAGAGGCTTTGATCAAAACCGAGCTACCAAATGCTTCTGCTGAGGAGGGGAACCAGGCCAGGTTCTCCTGCGAGACGTGTTGGTTGGTCTCACATATATCAGACAACGTGTGCCGTCCATGTCCTTGACCCGAAGCGAGCTCCCGTGCTTCTCATGCTCACCGTCTCTAGACTCTCTGACCGCCACTGATAACCACACCACCATTATGCAAGTCATTAAAGGCATCCTGTAGGAAGCCGGAGCCGTTGCCCATAAAGAGCGTGGCATGCAGAATGGTGCACACCATGATTACTGGAATACACCAGTCACATTCGTCCTCTACCCCTTGTAATGTGATCACATCCGTAGTACGACGATGGAGCCCAAATAGGACCTAGCCTTAGGCATCAGACCAAAGTCATATCCAATAGCATAAGCCCTTGAGCCCCTTGGCTTCAGTGTTGCTGCAGGTATATATCCACTACCTGCCGGGACACCTGCAAGTTGAGCTGTTACTGCAGCCACCGGCTTCGTGATTGAAGGAAGGCGGACGATCAGCCCATTCTATTTCGGCTGGATGCAAGCTCAATGTCTCGTCTCCACCGCGTGGTACTCGTGAAGGCTCGCCGCTTTAGCAACGTGCTTCTCAGTAGATCCTCCCTGTACCGTACAGTGTGTCGAGGTACAGCCATCGGGTTCCTTCTTGTAACTTCCATGTACTACAGACATAGCAAGGATTCCAAAGTGCTAGTGGGTTAACAGATCAAGTCAGTCCAAACAGGCTCGTCAGCGGCATGCACTCTGAACTCGAGCTGAGCCTAGATGAAAGAAGGACAAGAATCTTGCATTCCCATGATTACTCTTAGTTTTATGGACTCAAACTCGATATATGTTAGGATCGTAGTCTGAATTGCGTCGTGAGCATGTTCCTAGCTCATCGAATGGGTGCTAGGTATATTCACGGAGGGTCCGTGTCCTAGCAGCCTCGCAAGGATTATATTTCCTGAATGTGAAGTAAGTTCTATGGTCAGAGAATTATCAACGGGTTGAAGGAAAACTCACGATTGCTGAGCAATGAAGCTACACGAGAATATACTATCTTGTCAGCGAAAATCGAGTATGTGTTGCCTACGTAAATAAGGAGCAAAATAAGATCTCTGTTGGATGTCGTTAGGGTGAGGGAGGAACCACCCACCGAAAATTACCCACGGGTACCCAATAGGTCCTTGGCGAAAGTAAAAAGGACCCGCGGGTACCTATAAATTGGTAGCATTACACGCGGGTATCCAGTTAATAACACTAAAAATATATAAGTATTTGCGATTATTTATTAGTTAATTATTTTAAATTCGTATTTTAAAAAAAGTTTAATAAAAGTAATAATATTAATAAATTTATATTAAAATTTTTTAGAATTTAATAATGCCGATTTTTTAATAAATATAATTTTAATTTCGAATATTTCGATATATTCATATTTTTATATTTTATTTTATTTTTTAAATTTATACCGTTTAAAAAATTCGTTATATTATTTAATTAAATTAATATTAGGGTTTTTTAAAGTTTGATACGTTATATTTACGGTTTTATTAATTATATAACATGCTATATAAGCGAACGGCTTATATAAGCAATCGAATTTAAAGTTTAAACTTTATAACAATAAATTTAAATTAATTATCAATAATATACTATATTAATTTAAATTAATCGGCTTTCTTTTTATTTGAAAGCTTTGTAACCTTTTTATAAGTACGTATATTATATTCGAGCTAATTATAAATATTTTATTTGCGTTTTTTCATTTAAAAGTTTTTACGATAACGTCCTACATATATAAGCGAGATATATATATAAGCGAACTACGTTTTAGCACTCCGTAACAACAAATTCAAATAACTTAACAACAATATATCGCATTAATTTAAATTAATCGGATTTTTTTTGGCTAGATATATTTACAACTTTTTTATAAGTACGCGCATTATATCCGGGCTTACCGTAAACGCTATATTTCCGTTTCTTATTTTAACCTTTTTGTAACGACCTTCCCCAGCTGTTATTAATTGCATTTTTTTACCATCCCCCTTTTTTTGGGCTAGAAAAGCTTATCCCTTCTATATAATAAAAAATCTTTTTTTAAAAAAAAAAAACGTTTCTTTTTAATTCTGTAACGTTTGTTTAAAATGTAATTCGTTTCGCGTAATTAAACGATTTTTTTCCGCAAAAAAACGGCTTTATGTAACAATAATATATAACCTTTTATTATAAAAGTAACCGATTTAAGTATTTTTATTAATAAGTTACTTTAATAATTTTTAAATTTTCTTTAATAAATATTATCCTTATTTTATTACTTTACGAATATTTTTAAAAGTTTTCGCAAAAAGTAAAATAAAACCGGCGGAAGTTAATAAGAAAACGGTCGGCGTAAGCATAACTAAAGAAACCTTTAATTCGAAAAAAACGTTATTAAGATTAAATAAAACAAGCTTAGTTTTTGCAAATTTAGATTTAATATTATCGAACGTTATGATAATTTAAAACGCGTCGTAAAAGCCGGCGAGGAAATCTTTTTTTAATAATATAGGTATAATAACGTTATATTAGATTTTCGATATATTACGAATAAATACGTTTTAAAATAAAAAAAGAAAATATATTAAAAGGTTAAAACCGATACGAAAAATACGCGGGCATATAAAACGTAATAGTATTATTATTAACGCAGTATTTTTCGAATTTTATTAAATAATGGCTTTCGTAACCGTCGAAAATAAAAAAACGTTTAAAACTTTTCGTATGCGTCTAAATATGCTTATTAAAATGCTAGATTTATTCGAAACTTAATTTATTTATTATTCAATTATTATTATTTAATACGATTTTTTAATCGGTTGTTAATAATAAATTATAGCGGGATTAGAATTTAAAATAGTTTTTCTTTATTATAATAATAAATAACGGTATAATTTAATTTTAAAAATTAATAACTTAAATAATTATAACTTATTTTTTATTTTTTATTATGTTTATTTAAATTTTTTACGTTTTTCGGTATTAATAATTATTATACCCGTTATTATAAAAAACCTTATTAAAAATCCAGTTTCGTCGAAATTATAAATATTCTTTTTTGCGATACCGTACTTTATAATTATAATCCGAAAAAGTTCGAACTATTTGCGAAATATTTTTAAATTTTCGGATAAGATCCGTTAATAATCGATTTTCCGATTTAAACGCGTTTAAAATTTTTTTTGCCGTTTAATAAAATTCGACGCTTAATTAATTTTAACGCGTTTTATAACGCGTTAAATTAGTAATATATTAACCATATTTTTAATATGCTAAAGCCGGATAAGAAACGTTCGCATATTTAGGTTAAAGATTTGGTTAATAATCGATTTATTTTCGGTTGGCGTTAATTTCTGTAAAAAAAGGATAGAATCGGTTCGGACGTATTTACCAGTAAAACGGTATATTAAAGTAAAATACGGAATTTTATAAACCAAATTAAACTTTTTATAATTAAATTTCGGATCTTATTTTTTAACCTAAATGGCTAAATTTATTCTCTTTTTTTTTGTAAAGCGCTTCATATTGTGATTATTAAGAAATAAACAATTAAAAATATATTATTAAAATAATTAAAAAACTGGTTTGCTTATATATGTCTTTCGCTTATATGTATAAGACGTTAACTTTCTTTAATTATAATAAATTATATTCTTTTATTATCTTTATCGTTTTGAACTATAAAAGCTTTTTTTTTGTATAATAAATATTTTTTTTTTTAAAAAAAGAAAGAAAAAAGTTTTGTTTTTAATTTTGCGACGTTTATTTAAAATATAACTCGTTTTACGTAATTAAACGTTCTTTTCTTTAAAAAAAGTAGTTTTATATAAAAGCAATAAATAACTTTTTATTATAAAATTAACCGATTTAAATATTTTATCAATAAGCTGTTTTAATAATTTTTAATTTCTTTTATAAATAACGTTTTATTTTGCTATTTTACGAATATCTTTAAAGATTATCGTAAACGGAGAAATCAAATCGGCGAAGGTTAACGGTAAAACGGTTAGCGTAAATATAATTTAAAAAACTACGACTACGAAAAAAACGTTATTAAAACTAAATAAAATAAGCTTAACTTTTTCGAATTTCAATTTAATATTATCGAACGTTATAGTAATTTTAAATACATTATAAAAGTTAGTAAAAAAAATGTTTTTTGGTAATAAAATAGAGCAGTGTGTAGAATAGGGTACAAGGCTCGGCCGATCAGTTAGTTAGTATCTGATATGTATTTCTAAAAGTTTTTTTTCGCCGCGCGCAATTATAAAACATTTATTATTTATTATAGCTTATAGTTTTTACTTTAAACTAATTTTAATATCGTAATATAACTTACGTTATTTTTAACAAATTTTTAACTTAAATTTAACTATAATGTTTTTTTAAAATACATATTAATTAAGATTAAAAGTTCTTATACTAATTAGTTTAGTTATTAATATAAAAAGCTGCTTTTAATTCATAATCAAATAATTTATAATATCAGATTATTAAGCGGAAAAAGTAAAATTTTAATTAAAAATATAATTACAGTTACAACTGTAGTTATACAAACTTAATAATAAGTAGCGAAATACGATTAATGATTATAATAACGATATAATCTTTTTTTAATAAATAAAAAAGATTAAGATTTTAAAAATATACGATATCTTATTTTAAAGTATAACTATATTCGGAAAATAAAAAAAATATAAACGCAAATAATATTCGGTTTTAAAGAGTAATTTAAAAAATTGAATTTTAAATTAGTTATGGAAATAAAAAATAATATATATTATATAAAGAAAGTTACGTAATAAAATAAAAATAAGATTTAATTAATAGAAATTAATAAAGTTGAATTTGCGTTATTAATAACGTAATTATTCGGATTTTAATAATTTAAAATAAAATAAACAACCATATAATTAGCCGTATATTTTAAAAAGATCAACCTTTTATACAAGAATTTAATTAAAATTATATTATAAAAAAAGTAAAAAAAAAACTATTATAATAATTTTAACGTTAATTAATTTAAACTATTTTAAAAAACGATACGAATAAAAATAAGTTTAAAAGTATTTTTATTCAAGTAATTAATAGTATAAAATATTCTGCGCGTTTTAAGAATAATATTTTAAAAAAAGCTAAATTAAATATAAGCGAGAGACCTTTTTAGTCATTCAAACTATTTGTCTTTAATCGTCTATTTTTTAATATTAATATTATAGAACGTTTTATAAAAAAAACGAAAATAAATCTAGTTATTTAAGTTAAAAATAAAAATCGAAAGTTAATTATAAAAACTTAGTTTTATTTATAAAGTTTTATATCTTACTTTAATATATCGTTTTAACGATAAATACGGCTAAGTTAATATTATTTAATTTTTATAAAAGTTACCGCCGACCGAGAGAAAAAAAATCGATTATTGAGCAAATTTTTATCTTAAATACGTAAACGTTTTTTATACGGCTTTAATATATTAAAAATATAGGCAATATATCATTAGCTTAACGTATTACGGAATACGCCGAAATTAACTAAACGCTAAATTTTATTAAACAGTAAAAAAATATAAACGCGTTTAAATCGAAAAGTCGATTATTAATAGATTTTATCCGAAAATCTAGAAATATTTCGCAAATAATTCGAATTTATTCGGGTCATAATTATAAAATACGACATCGTAAAGAAAGATATTTATAATCCCGATAAAATTAAAATTTTAATAATGTCTTTTATAATAACGAGTATAATAATTATTAATATCAAAAAAACGTAAAAAACTTAAATAAAAGTGAAAAAAAAAAATTAATTAGAATTCTTTAAATTATTAATGATAAAATTAAATTAAATTATTCTCTATTCTTATAACGGGAAGAAAGCATTTGAAATTTTAATAGCGTAATAATTTATTATTAATAACTAATTAAAAAGTTAAATTAAATAATAATTATTAAATAATAAATGTATTAAATTTAAAATATATTTAACGTTTTAATAAATATATTTAAACGCGTATAAAAAGTTCGATAAGTTTCTTTATTTTTTATAATTACGAAAATTATTATTTAACAAAATTTGAAAGATATTACGTTAATTACGATATTATTACGTTTTATATATTCGCGCATTTTCCGTGTCGGCTTTAGCTTTTTTTATATATATATATATTTTTTAAAACGCGGTTATTTGCGGTATATCGAAAATTTAATATATTATTATTATACTTTTATTGTTAAAAAAGATTTTTTTCAGCGGCTTTTATAACGCGTTTTAAGTTATTATAACGTGGATAATATTAAATCTGGATTTGCAAAAATGAACTTTCTTCGATTCCATTTTAATAAAGTTTTTTCCGAATTGGAAGTTTTTTTAGTTATATTTACGCACATAGTATTTCTATTAATTTTCGCCGGTTTTATTTTCTCGTTAGCGAAAAGTTTTAAAATATCCGTAAAATAATAAAATAAAAACGAGATTTATTAAAAAAATTAAAAATTATTAAAGTAACTTATTAATAAAAATACTTAAATCGGTTAATTTCATAACGAAAGAGTATATATTATTAATATATAAAGCCGTTTTCTTCTTTAAAAAAAGGTTTCGTTATACAACACGAATTATGTTTTAAGTAAACGTTATAAAGTTAAAAATAAACGTTCTTTTTCTCTAAAAAAAATAATACTTATTATAAAAAAAGAACAAACCTTTTTAGCTTAAAAAGGGGGGGGAGGTAATAAAAAAATGTAATTAATAGCAGTTAAAGAAGATTATGGTAAAAGAATTAAGATAAAAAACGAAAATATGCCGTTTATAGCAAATCCAGATATAATACGCGTATTTATAAAGAAGTTATAAATATATTTAATTAAGAAAACTCCGATTAATTTAAATTAATACGATATATTATTATTAAGCTATTTAAATTTGTTGTTGCGAAGGGCTAGAAAGCGGCTCGTTTATATATATTTCTTGCTTATATATATAAAACTTTACGATACTAGTAAATTAAAATATCAAATTATTTTTAAAAATTTAAAAAGATTTCGAAATTATATTTTCGAAATTCGATTTATATTAAAATAAACGGTAATATATTAATAACTTAAATTTTATAAACTTTTTATTTAAACTCTTACTTATCCGTTAAATTATTTAAATAGAAATATTTGATCTCGAAATTAATAATATCTTTAATATAAAAAATTTAATTACCGATAATCTATTCCGAAAAGCGTTTATATTCTTTAACGTATTAAGCCATCAATAAGAAAAAATGGATAATTCTATTAATATTTAATTAAATATTATTCGATTTAATTTTATTTTAACCGATTTAGTATTAATATTTATTAAAACGTATAAAGAAAAACCTTTTAATAAAAATTAATTTAAAGAATTGCAAAAATAGATTAAATTTTAACCATAATAAATTTTTCTAATAAGTTACGTAAAACGCCTTAGAAAAAGAATTACTTTTAAAACTAAAACTTTAAATTATTTTATTTAAAACGGCATTTTTTAACATAATACGAATAAGCAATACGATAACCATAATGTCGTTAATATTAAACGAAAACTTTTTATAATTTATTATTGCAAGGTTAAATGGGCTCAAGCCTTATTCTCCAGGCTGAGCTAAATATATAGAAAATTATTACACGATATAATTTATACGATAAATACTATACCTAATATCTTCGAACACGATAACTAATTAATAGTTTTACGATTAGGATAGATTAATACTTCGGTCCCATAAAGCCTTATTTTTGTCAAAATGGTGTTGAGGTCAGAGTAGCAAGGTAACCCTTCGATTGACAACAGTCTGAAACCTGACCCTCTCTCCCACTTCTAGGGGAGAAACCACCTTATATATATAGACCCCGCATTGGACTTTGAGCTATCGCCGACCTAACCGCCCTTTGCACCTGACACGTAGCTAGCGCTTTCGATTAAGAAATATCTTTGAAAATTTAATATATTAATTAAATATTTTAAAAACAATACTTTATAAAAATATAAAAACCTTAAAAATAAAATCTAATCGTTAAATACGAAATCGTCAAGCTATTAAATTCCGTTTTATATAAATTCTTCGATCCCAATATAAGATCGAATAGGTTTAAGTTTTATTTTTTAAGCGGAGCCAAATATATAAAAAATTATTATACGATATAATTTATAAAATAAATATTATACCTACTATCTTGGAATAGGACAATTAATTAATAATTTTTCTAGTTGTAAAAAGTTACTATTTAAATTTTATAAAATCTTACTTTAAAATCGATCAATAGATAATTGCCGATAAGCTTCGACGTTAATAAATTTTATACTCGTTAATTGATTCGATAAGGTTAAAAATATAATTTTAAAAAATATTAAGCTTTACGTAATAAGGTTTAAACATAAATCTTAAGGATAAAATTTAAAGGTAAACTTTATCTACAAACCGGAATTGGATATAAAAGCCGAATAGTTTTCCGAGCCCTTACTAATTTTACGGTTCGATCTTTTTTTATAGCCTTTTAAATTATTTAAAATAACATATTACGTAATTCTAAGTATACGATAACGATAATCCGTAATCGGAAAATTTTTATAAAAGCTGTCTTTTTTACGATATATAAATATTATAAAATTATCCGATAAATTAAAACTATGAATAATATTACCAATTTAAAATATACTTTCTTAAAAAATTAATTTTAAGTTTTAATTTTCGGACAGGGTTTAATTTACGAAAATAAAGGTAATCGATCATTATAAGAACATATACCGAGAATTATAATAATTATGGAAAAACTATTAAGGAAATTGAAAAAAAGAAATTGAAAAAAAAAGCACGTCTCAGCTTAACGATTTCGATATTTAGACTTTGAAATGAAATATGCTAGAAAATTACGATCGATAATTTATCCGGTTATTTTAGATTAAAAAAGACCGTTCAGAATTTCGATAACAATCGACGTAAATAATAACGGAACAAAATAATCTGCGAAAGAGATAAATATAATAAAGCTTAAAAAATAAAATAGTAATTTATTTTTTATTTAGTTTTTTATACGGTTACGCCATCTTTAAAGAGATTTTCGATCTTTATATAAAAAGTTTAAAAAAGTTTAATTATTATATATGTAATTTATTAATCGAAATTAATTTAATTAAAATGTTTTTTATTAAAAAGAAAAAGAAGTTAAATTATAACTTTAATCGGAACGTTTTTTAAGGTATAACATAATGATTATTACTTAGAGTATTTTATTATAAAAAAAGCTTATATAGTTCTTTTTTAATTATACGAACTATAATTATTACGTCGTATAAATAAAAGCGTTTCGAATTTAGCTTTTTGTAACTACAAAATACCGTGAAAACTATTAATCAGTTATCGTATTAAGAGATACTAAGCATAATATTTATCGTATAAATTATATCGTATAATTATTTCCATTGTATTTGACACAGCCTAAAAACCAAGACTTAGATTTATCAATTTTATATAATTACCAAATAATCTTAATAATTATAACGTAATAATTACCGTAGATATTACGGCCAGCATTGATATAGCATAGTAGCTAGTTTATTGGCGTTATGAACGAAGATTTTAAGCTAAAGAAAAAAAGGAAAAAAGGCAGAGTTGCAAAATGCGTAAAGATTTACAAATATCCCTATTCTTTATGTAACAGGTGGCTAGTTTATGTGGCAGCTGTTAGCCCCATATAATGGTTGCTAGCTTTACGGTTTGATCTTGGTGGTTACCGTTATATTACCCCTTTTTAAAAACTTATATACGATTAAAAAAAGTATGTAAATTTTTGTTAATTATAAATGCCTTTTTTTTTATTCATTCGGTTTTTACCTTTACGGCCTTATTATTATCGAGATAGTTTTCGTTAATTTTGTTAGTAATCGTTACGCGTATTTATTTTTGTAAGCGGACCGGTAATTTAAGTATTTTAAGATATTTTATATGGAATCGTTTTATTACGATCGGGGTATTTTTAAAATTGATTACGAAATATTATATTTTGTCGGAATCGGAATTTTTTTATTTAGTTTGATATTATAATTTTTTATAGCGTTTATTAAATTTTAATTATTCAATTTATTTTATTTTAAATTTTAGTTTATCGTTAATTTTTTTAAATAGCGGTAATATTTGAGTTTGTTAAGGTAATAGGTTATCGTTAATTTTACGTAATCGATTAACGTAAAATAAATAAATTAATTTATAATTTAATAATAAATCGAAAATAAAATTATATTTGCGTTTTTTTATAATTTTAAAAATTTAAATATATAATCGGTATTTACGTTACGAAATTCTTTTTATAAAAAAAAACTTTGTCGCCGACTTTAAAATTAATTAAGTAACGTTTTTTGTTAATTTATATTTTTTAATATTTTTACGTTTTTAACGTAATTTTTTTTTATAAACGTTTAAACGTTTTTAATTTATTTAACGATTATTAATACTTATTAAGTTAGTTCGGTTTTTATTTTTATTATATTTAAATTTAACAAAAATAAGTTCCGGATATTTTTATTTAATATAATTTTTAACGAAATTATACTAATTAACGAATATTATAATAAATTATGCGCGAAATTTAATACTGGTATATATACGTTTTAATTATTTTGGTATTTATCGATATAAAAATATAAACGTTAATTTAATTTTTAATTTATAAATTCGATAATTTTTTAAATTTACGGATATAAAACATTTTTGTAATAATATTTTATACCGGTAAGTTTATTTAATTTAATTAAAAATTAAAAAATAAATTATTTTACGTTATTATTAATTTAAATGACGGATATTTTAAAAAAACAATATAAATATTAATAATATTAGTTAATTAAGGTTTTAACAGTATTAATCTTTTTATTTAATAAAGTTATTATAATTTTATTAAGTTTATTTATAAACGTTTATATATAATTATAACCGTAATAATTGTTTGGCATATTTTTTCCGTTAATAACGATATAATTTTAAATATTATTCGGAATAAGGAAAAGGTAAAAGAATTCCTGGATTTTGTTTTAAAACGTTTTGTTTTAACGGTAATTATAATAATTCCGAATATATTATCGGATATTTTATTTAAACTCAAGTTAAATATATTTCCGTATTAATATTTTAATTATTTTATTTTAATTATAGTACGTAAATATTTTAGGTACGTAAATTGTGCGGATAAATACGGTACGGAAAAAAATGCGGTCGTTAATTATTCTTTCGGATATTATTAATTTATTATCTTTTTTGCTTACATTTTACGTTTCGTTTTTGTAACGGATAAGGTTAATTAAGTTAATACCTTACGGGATATTTTCGATTCGTATTTTAATCGGTATTCGTTAGTGGTAACAATAGGAAAATTTAATTATTTTAGCAGAATTAAAACTTAATTTTTTTCCTTTTCTTTTCGGGCCTTAATTATAAATAAATCGATCGTTTTTTGTAATAAGGTATTTACGGTAACATTTTTTTTTGCCAGGTTAATATTAAAAGGTAATATTAAAATTAAAAAAAAAGTTGGTTTATTCAATTTAACGCGTAAAAAAACGTATTTATTTGTAAAATATAATAAAGTTTAGTAATTAATAATAATAAAAAAAGTTTATTTTTAAAGTTTAAGGCAGTATTATTTAAGGATTTAATTTATAACGAATAATTTTCGGTTTTAAATAGGATATACTTTTTTTATTAGGGTTATAATTTTCGAAAAATATTTTATGGGTTTTTATTTATTATTTTTTTGTTATTATTAAATAATATTTTTAATTACGTTACGGAATGCGTTTGTTTTTATTTTGGTTGGTCGGCCAGATCGAAAAAAGGTAAGAATTAAGGCTTCGGAAATAAGCCGTTTTATTTTTTCGAAAGTTTATTTTTGTTCGGGTTTTATTATAAAAAAGGCATTTTTTTTAATAAGCGGTTTAATAATAAATTGGAAGAGGGCTCATTAAAGCTGTTATATGCAGAACCTCTTGATCGTCGCTTAGGAAAAGAAGAAATATCGGACGTTACTACTTCGTTATAAAATGCCTTGGTCTCAAAAGACTAGATATACAGGTTGTCAGGTCAGCAATATATAGACGTCGCCGACCTTCTGGCCATAGCCGAGTTGATTGCCGAAATGCTCAGCGGCGAAGCAAATGGAAACAACTAAAAGTTATAGCTAACGTAACCTGTAGTAATATATAGCCACAGCTGCAGTAATAACTGCATCTATTCCTGCTTCTCATTCCATTTTAATCCTCTCTTTTTATAACGGAAGGCTTTTAATAACGTTACAAAAACAAAAACAAAAACAATCTAGGCTTAGGGGGCAGAAAAAAAAATCGGAATACCCTATATTATCCTTTGCTATACAAATCCTATATAACTTTATATAATTAATCCCTAAAGAAACCTCCCTTAACCGGACCTTCTTAAACCTTATTTCTAAAAGCTTTATCTTCTTTATCTTAAGCGTTCTTAAAACTTTTTAAAGCTTCGCCCATTATGGGCCGGTAATATATAAAACTTTTCTAATACTTTTAACCTTAAATTTTATACAAAACTAACTAATTAATAACTGTTCTTTTTAACTTACGTTCCCTTTCGACCGTTATTTAAACCTTTTTATCTTATATCAAATCTAAATTTAATTATTATAACCGGAAAATTTGCACGTTACCGTTTACCAGACTACCGTAACAGGTACCAATTTCAAGATTTCCAAATCTTTTCCAAATCTATATATAATTTTCGGGCTAAAACTATCTTCTGGTTTATTATACGTCGATCGGTCGGTATTCGAAATAATAATAGGTCGACAATCGGGTCTAAAAATTTAAAGCAAGGTTCTCGGCGACTGTCGGTAACAATAACTAGCAGCCATTTCGAACAATAAACGTATCGGTTAAGGAATTATATATAAAACTATTTCAAACGACCTAATCGATAACAAAATAACTAGTTCTATTAACTTAACTATAATTAACCTAGCGCATTAGTTGTCGGACGCTATAACTAAAAACAAACGGTACAAACGTTTCGGCAAAAAAAATATGTACGAACTTGTCGGAATCAACCCAATTAATAGGAAAATAATTAATCCCGATAACTCAGCTAATAAAAGCTGGCTGCAATTATTAACGAATTTCTGATCGGCGATAACGTTATCGGCGATAACTTTAATAACGATAATTTGCTAACTAAACTGTTACTAACTATAGCTAATAACGGACAAAAAAAAACGTATCCGTACAGAAAATCGTATGCAAAAATATCGGAATTATCCTAATAAAACCGAAATCAACCTATTCTCGATAATATTACTAATGATATAAATTATTATTAACGGTAAGGCAAATAATTAACTAAAGAACAAATAATTAATATAATTAATTATTAATATGGAATAACTACACACTTTTTTAACAAGAAATTATATAACAAACTATTAAAAACATCCCGATCAAAATGCTTAAAACAAAACCATTTAAACCTTAAAACCTATTCTAAAATAAAGAATAAAGCGAAAAAACGATCAAAAAAACGATCAAAAAAAAGATTAAAAATAATAACACGTCCTTAAAGCAACTTAATTAAAAGAATTCCGCATATAAATTAACTAAAAAAAGCCTTCCCGGAAAATCGAACGTTACCTTGGGAACTAACTAAACCCGGTTTCCTTTCTTTAACAACCAAATAAATTAGAACAAAGCTTATTAAAGCTGTTATATATAAAACCTCTTAATCAACGTTTAAAAGGAAAAGAAATATCGGACGTTATTATTTCGTTATAAAATGCCTTGGTTTTAAAAAACTAGATATATAAGTTGTTAGGTCAGCAATATATAGACGCCGCCGGCCTTCTGGCCATAGCCGAGTTGATTGCCGAGATGCCCAGCGGCGAAGCAGATGGAAACAGTTAGAAGCTGTAGCTGACGTGGCCTGCAGTAGTATGCAGCCATAGCTGCGGCAGCAGCTGCACTCATTCCTGCTCCCCACTCCACTTTAATAATTCGGTTATGCCGTTTTTATAGTAGTAAATATTTATATATAATTATAAAATTTTGTAAATAAATGAATTATGGTACGGGTATTAAGGTTTTTAAATTTTTATTTTTAAATTATTTTGATTTTGGTTAAGTTAATGAAAATATTTACGTTTGTTTTTATAATAATACCGAAATAATTTATTTTTTTAACGTTAAACCGGAACTTTTTAATATTTTTTTAAAGGTTGGTTTTATGTAACCGGTAAATAATTTTTTTATAATATTTTTAATGTTTTTTTTAAGGCCGGAATAAATTAATACGTTATTAGTATAAATGTTTACGTAATAATCGAGGATTTTATATAATTAAGTATTAATAAATAATTATTATTAAGTAAAGTTTATTTTAAGGTCGTATAAAAAATATTTTTTATTAAAACATTTTTTAATAGGTTTTAAATATTATTAAATATTTCGATTTAATAATAATATAAAGTTTATAAAAGGTTTAAATAATATTAATTTTAGCAAAATGTTTAACGTTTTAGTAATTAAAAATAATACCGTTAAATAAAAAAGTTAAAATAAAACGATTTTTTAAATATTAATTTTTTTTAACGGTAATTAATATAAAATTGGCGTTTCGACGAATAGGGTTTTGAGGTAAATAGGATTAGGGCGGCATTTTTTTGTATATATAATTTAATAAAGTTTATTTTTAATAATTTATTTCTTATTTTTTTAACGGAAGGTATTGGATAGGCATTTAGTAAGTAAGGGGTTTAAAAGCGGGTATCGGCCGGTTAAGTTCCAGAATTACGTTATGGCCAGGTTAAAAATTTGGGAAAGTATTGGTTTTTTTTACGAAAAGAATTTTTTTTAAATAGGTAAGGGGTTTTAATAAAAATTTCCGGATTCGTTTTACGTATTTCGGATTTTTATTTTCAAGAAAAGGGATTTTTTGGCCGTTATATATTTTTTATTTTTATAAAATAGTTAATATTATAACGTTCGATTTTTTATTTTTAAAGGGAATAGTTTTTTAAAGTAACTGTAAGATAAGAGATAGCTGTGAGCTGAGTGAGGTGATTGCCAACTAGTCGCAGAGTGAATTCCAAGAAGTGAGTATATTAGGTTACTTTTATCTGGCGTTCCCTGGTACCGCTAGATGGTTATTTATGCTAATAAGTCTTTCGGTTATTGTTCGGCTAATAATTATAACCTTTTAGGCGTTATATTTTTATAATTATTTCCCCCTTTTGTAGCTGTTGGTTTTTAGTAACGTTATTATCGTAGCCCCGTAAATAGGTCGGTTTTTAATAATTACGTTCCGTTATTATGTAACCGTTTTTTTAATACTAGCCGAATAGCCGGTCCGTATATATGCGTTTTGCTGGTTGTTATAACCGCTGTAATAATTTATTACGTAATTCTCGTTTGCTAGTTTTTTAATAACGCTTTTTTTACCCTTTTTGCCATTTAGTTGTCTACCGGTATTCGAACGTATTTTTTTTTCGTTTTTTTTTTGCCCGTTCCGTATTTATTATTAGCTATTTTTTATTTTTACACCTTTTCGCCGTACGCTTTTTGTTTATTCGTTTATTGTTTTTCGATTATTTATTTATTATTATACTTTTCCGTAAAAAGTTTTTTAAAGAATAAAAGTTCGATTTTAATTTCGGTTAATTATTTTTTAATTATTAAACGACCGGTAAGGACCTTTAGTATGTTGATGGCTGCGAACTTTATTATATTTGTATAATTAAACGTTACGTTTATTATCGATCGTTTTGCGTCCGTTTTCCGGATAAATTTAATTGCGTTATTGCAAACTTTCGTTATAAGGCTTTTCGTTATGTAAAATTCTTATTTTTTCTTTTTTGTTTTCCGGTTAATTTCCGTTTAAATTCCGCCTAATTTTTTAAAAGTAATTTAATTTCTTTCTTTTTTCGGTATTATGGCCGTTTATTTTTATAATACCGCCAACCTTTCGTGTAATAAAGCTTGTTGTAACCGTTTTCGCGTATCGTTTGTTCGCCGATTTATTATTTTCGAAAAGGTAAAATTAGCTTTTGATAAGGTTAGAAAAAAGAAATACTGATTAGTTTCCGGTTAGGGTAATAATAAAAACCGAAAAAAGGTTTTGGCCGTAAAAATGCAATTTTTATGCCGTATTTAGATTATTTAGGTAAACTTGATAATCGTAAATTATTTTTTAATTTGTTTCCGATTACTCGTCGTTATTTATATGTTTTAATTTTAGGTTGTTGGTAAAAATATCGATACGGATTACGTTCGCCGCCGTTTTGCAAACGTTTAACCGGTTTACGATTAATTTCCGCCCGTTTTTTAACGTTTTTACCGAGCTTTAACGTTCGCCCGTAATTATCCTTGGTAATTAATTTTGTTTTATAGTTTTAAGTTGTTGGATTCCGGTTACTTTTAAGATAAATATAAATACTTTGCTTTTTATTAAAAAATGGCGGACGTTTTGCGCGCGGTTTCCGATAATTCCATGACCTATACGTTAAACGACCTTTTTTCGGTTATTCCGATCAAAATTAATAAACGCCGATAACCCGGCGTTTAATTTCCGATAGGTGGGGATAGTATAATTTAATAATTAAACGTAAGTTTTTGGCGTTTGAAAGTATAGGTTCGATTTTTATTATTATCCGACCTTTTTTTGATCGGTAATCGTTATATTTTATTATTTAGGTTTTTAGTTTTTATTATTTTGTTATTTGTAATTAAAATATTTAGGCGGTTATTTTCCGATCGATTTGTAACGGGTAGCCGTTTATTAAAGTATCCGAAAACTGTTAGGTTTTATGGTTTAAATAGTTTAATAATTATTTATTTTAATATTGTTAATATTTTTCGTAATGGTAACGGATTTAAGGCTTGTTTGCGGTCGGTTTACGCTTATTTTACGTTTACTGTATTATTTTATTTTTTATATATATATTTAATTTTTTTTCTTATAATGTTGCAGTATTTTCGGAATATATTTAAAATATTTTCGCGGTTTTTACGTATTATATTTGGAGGGTTACCTTTTTTATTTAATAAGGTATTTACGTTGCCTTTAATTATTTCGGTAGCGGACGATATTTTTTATTACTTATTTTATTTATTTATTTATTAAGTCCGGTAACGTCGTTTAGGTGTTGCCTAGTTTTCGATTATGTTACGGTTCCAGTAAGGATATTAGGAATACGTTATGTATTTTTTGGTATTTGGTAGGCAGGATTACTTTATACGTTTGGAAGTTTATTTGTTTTTTGATTGTCATCCGGATATAAATAGGTGCAAGTTTTTTATTTTTAAATTTAAAGTTTTTCGTTAATAAGTTTATTTATTACCTTGGTTGAAATTTTATAGGCGTATGGCGTTAATTGTAATATTCTTTTTAGGCTGTTATAGTTTTTTTTTAGTATTCGTGTATTTTTCGGCGGATAACCGTAATTTTGTCGAATTATTTTTTTATTTTTTATATTTGCCCTTTAAATCGTTACGGGAGGTATTTTATTATTTTTAAGTGGTACCCGTATAAAGCCTTGAACGGGGAGCGGCCGGTGGACGTATTCCGGGCATTATTATGTACGAATTTTGTATTCCGTAATAATTTTGTCCAGTTATTTTGGTATTTATTTACGTAGTTATGAAGGTAATATTTTAATATTTGATAGGTGCGTTCCGTTTATTTATCGGTTTGCGGGTAGTATGTGATTAATATTTGTTGTTTGATTTTTCGTTCGTTATAAAATTTTGCTTAAAATTAGTTTATTAATAATTTGTTTTTGTTGTTAATAATTTTAATTAACGTTCCGAATTTGTATTTTATTTTGTTGTAAAGTAATTGGGTTAATTTGGTTACGGTTAAGGTTTTAACCGTAAAGATAAATAAAGTTAGTTTCGTAGAGCGATCGATAATTATTACAATCGTATCGTATTGTAATTTATTTAGTTTTAAGTTTTTAGGAAGTTTTATAATAAAATTTAATGCGATTTTTTGAAAAGGTTATTTAGGTAATGGTAGGGATTATAGTTACTTATATAGCTTATGGCGTGGTTTTATTATTCCTTAGCAGCTTAGGTATTATTTGATATATTTTTGGATATCGTTCGTTATATTTTTTTAATAAAACTTTTTAGTTATTAATTTTAATATGCGGGCGTACTTTATATATCCCGTTTTCGGGTTATCGTAATGTTAATTAATTAATTATTTCCGTAAAACGTTTTGTGACGGGATTACGAATTTATCCCGATAATATAGGATTTTATTTTTGTTTAGGAAATATTTTTCCTTTATTTCGGCTTGGCGTCCGGCTATCCGTATTACCTTTATTATATTCAAGTTTTTGGTTTGTAGCTTTCGAACTTGATTGTAAAATTGTCGGAAAGTTTTGGGTTAAAATGCCGTTTCGTTTTTGGTTAGCTTTTTTGTTAAAAGACGTAAGACGTATTGGTTATGAATAGTAGTTTTAGTATCAGTTTCGTTTTTTTTAGATTTTTCGGAATCCGATCGTGGTACGGTTATAGTTTATGGTTGTTATCGTTTAGCCGTTAATCGTATTACCGTTACGATTTACGTTTGTATTGCCGTACGTAAGTAATGGGTTTGGTAGGTATATAGTTTTTTATTTTTTATTTTCTTTTCGAAAGCTTTTTGCGATCGTATAGCGAGGGTTTTCGGTTTTTTTTACGCGGATAATGGTTATTTAAGTTTTTGCTATTTGGAATCTGTTTAGGAACTTTGCGGCGAACGAATTTTAGGCCGCTTTTATAAAGTATTTTACTTTTTTATAATTTTCCGAGTTGCGTTATATATTTGCGATTATTTTCCGTACGTTTTCCGGTATATCGTTAGTAAGTTTAAGCTTTTTGGATAATGTAGGGATTATATTTTTGTATTTAATTTTGTTAAATATGTAATTTGGGCGTTTAAAAAATTTATCCGCCGGGTTGGCGGTATTTGGTTAGTATTAGATTTCGAAGTCGAACTGTAAAAGGCGGTAAATTTATCGAGTTAGTTTTTTTTTAAAATTACGTATTAGTATCTTTATAATGTTTTGTAGCGCCATATAATCGGTAAGTATTAGGAACCTTTTTTCCGTTTTTTCGAGGTATTGGCGTTAATGCTTTAAGTTTTTTACGATCGTTAGTAATTTTTGTTATCCTGTGGCCTATTGTTTTTTTGTTAGGGTAAGTTTCCGTAATTAATATATAATTGGGCGTTATTATTTTTTATACTTTTGTAAGAATATTTCCGATATAGTTTTTATTAAAACGTCCGTTTTAACCTTAATATTTTTAGCGTTATTTTAATGTCGGAATATGGTTGCGGACTGGAGGCGTCCTTTAGGTTCCGGAATGCCTTTTATACCTTTTTGGGCTAATAAAATTTTGCCTTTTTATTTTGTACTTTTTTCAGAAGTTTTGTAATAAATTCCGTAATGCGCGAATAATATACGATAAATTTCCGATAAAAGTTTGCAAATTTTAAAAAAACCTGGATATTTTAAATTAATTTCGGTTTTGGTTATGTTTTAATGGCGTTAACCCGTCGGCGGTCCATTTTTAAGCTTTCGATATTAATTATAAATTTTAAGAACTTAATTTTTTTTTTAAAAAATTCGTATTTGGATATTTTTGCGAATAGTTAATATTATAATAACCGTTCGTAAATTAGTTAAAGATATTTCGTATACTTTTTTTGGTTATCCGAATAAATAACGATATCGTTTAGATATATTATATATATATAATTTATTAACTTAATTAATACTTTATATATATAACTTTAAAACGTAATTGGCGTATTGGTAAGGTTAAACGGCATAACCGTATATTCGAATTAACCGTAACTAGTTCGAAAGGCAGTTTTTTATATATTACTTTTTTTGATCCGAATGCGATAATACGTATTTTTAAGATTAATTTTCGAAAATATTTTGGTAGCTTTTAAACGGTTTATAACCTTTAAGATTAGGGGTAAAAGGTACCGGTTTTTTATTGTAACCCGGTTTAATCTCTTATAATTGACGTATAATTGAAGATTATTATTTTTTTTGGATGAAAATAGTATTAGTACTTTTATATCCGTTTTCGAATAACGTATTCTTTTTATTTTTAAGTTTTTCCGTATATACTTTTTAAACGTTTTCCGTTATACTTTCGAAATTGGGTAAATAGGTCCGAATAGGGGCGATTTGCCAGGGATTAGATTTATTAAATGCTTTGTTTCTGGTAGCTGAGGAATCTTTTTTATAGTTTTTTCGAGATATATTTGTTAAAGGTTCTTTAAATAGACTGAAAGTTCCGTCGTTTTTTAATATAATTATTTCCCAAATTCCGAGATATTTAGTTTATTAGTTAACTTTATTAAGTTAATAATATAAATTTGCTTACCGGAAAACGTTAGGTTTACGATTTTATTTATTAACCTTTTATAATGGTTTATATATTTATTAATACGTGGCTATATTTAATAAAATCCTTAATGTGCTTATTTCGGGACGAAATAGTAAAAAATCGGACGATTTTCGGTTGCAACGTATTACGAAATATATTTACTTAAATTTTTATTCGTTTTTATTATTATTTATTATATTAACGAAAATTTCGTAAGCCTTGTAACATTTAATATATACGTTATTGGCGCCGATAAGGTCCGGGATATTTACGGCAATAAGTTGAAGATTAAGCTTTTTCGTTAACTTTTTGCTTATAATATTAACCTGTATACCGGTATTTATGTCTATTTGTATTATTATATTTTTTGCGCCTTTTTTGATAAATATTTTCCTTTTAAAAGGCGGCTTTATTCCGACCGTTTTATAATTATCTGCCGAAATGGATTAAACGTATATATTTACTTTAGTTTTTTTTTAGGGGTTATATTTAAAAAATAATCGGATTTGTCGTTATCGTATATTATAACGTTTTATACCCCTTTCGGAGGCCGGTTTTTATGCTGCCCGGATGGTAAAGTTTTTATATCTTTTTTAAATTTATAATTAATTACCTTATAATTTAACTTTTTATAATTATAATATTTAGGGGAACCTTTATGGAAATTAAAAATATTAAACCGCGTGAATTTATTGCGGTTAAAATTAAATTAACGATTATCCGATTTTTAAATATAAAAGTAACCTCGTTTTTTATTAATTTCTTATAGCATTTTTAATCGGTTTTTATTTTTAAAAGCTTTTTTTCCGAAAGAGTTAAAATAGAATCGTTTATCCTTATTAATGTTTTTGGCGGAGGATAATTAATCTTTATTCGCCTTTTTTTAAGCGTTTTAATAACGTTTTATTTTATTTATTACGTTATTAATTCGGTTTAGTTTAACGTTTTTACATTATAAAGTATTTCGTAACTTTGGTAATAATTTATAAAAATAATTAAATACGAAACGTTTATTATTCCGATTATTTTCCGGGTTTAAGGCGTTTACGGGTTTTATTTTGTAAATTAAAAATCTTTATTTAGCGTAAAAGTTTAACGGTAATTAATCGGTTTATTATTATAACTTTATAAACTGTTTCCGATATTTTCGATCGAGCAGTATAAAGTTTGAATAATTTTTTTTAATAAAGGTTTATAAATTTTTTATTTTTGGTTTTTTTTCGTAATTAAAATAATTAAACGTAACGCGGTATAATTATTAAATATTCGTAATAAAAACGTTTATATAGCCCATGGTTTATTGGATATAAATAATAACATTTCGTTTTAGCCGTTCGGCATATATTTTCGTTACGGTTTTTATTTAGTTTTTTTTTGTTTTAATTAACGTACGTTCGATAAGTTTCGGGCAGTTATAATACGATACCCGTTTATCGCTTTTAGGTTTTTGCGCTAACGTGGCGAATAATTTATAAAATTTTACTTTTTTAATTTATATAATCGTTTATTATTTGGTTATTTATTAAAGAAATTTTAAATATTGTTTATTTTATTAACGGATAATTTTTAAAATTTATTCGTTATTAAAAGGTTTAAACCTTTTTTATTTTAAGCTTTAGAACGTTATTATTATGTTACGTTCGTTATCCGACCGTTTAATTAACGGTTGTCGGGATACGTTTTGGTTACGTATATAAGGTAATTCGTATTTTGGAGGAACGTAATTTTTCCTTTGTTAGGGCTTTATAGTAGGTTTTTTTGTATACATTTATATCGTAGCCGATCGTTCGTCGATCGGATTTAGGTCCGTATTTTTTCCTGCAAGCGAGTTAAGCTTATTCTGTAACCTGCATGTTTTATTTTTAGTAACTTTCGCGTTATTTTTTATGGTAAAAATGGAAGAATTGTAAGATAAGAGATAGCTGTGAGCTGAGTGAGGTGATCGCAAATTAGTTACAGAGTAAATTCTAAGAAGTGAGTGTATTAGGTTATTTCCATCTGGCGTTCCCTCGTACCGTTAGGTGGTTATTTATGCTAGTAAGTCCTTCGGCTATTGGTCGGCTAATAGTCGCAGCCTCTTAGACGCTGTGTTCTTATAGTAACGGATATTTATTTATCGTTTCGTATAAAGGTTAGTTTTTAACTTATTTATTAATAAGGCGATAATTGTATTATTTTTAGCGATTTTTATTACGAAAATAATTGGTTTGGTATTGTATATATCCGGTATATCTTTTTTATTTACTATATCCGACGAAATAATAGGTACGGGTACAGGTATTAATATAAGGTTATTTTCGAGTTTTTTTTATAACTATTAAAGGATTTAGTATTATTTATCGGTTTTTTTTTATAATATAGTTACGTTAGTTAACGTTTTTTAAATTTTAGAATTAACGTACCCGTTTAGTAAATATCGGGTTAAAAGTTTAATTGCTAGTAAGAACTTGGCTAAAGTTGGAAAGTTATTAGGTTAAATAATATTTTTGTTTTTATAGTTTAATAATAAGTTATATTCTTTTATTTATTTAAAACCGATAAAAATATTATATTTAATATTTATAATTTAGAAAACCTAATTAGGAAAACGTTATCCATTAATTTTGAATATTATAATTACTTGGGTTTTTACTTAGTCGGCAGGTTGTTTTCGGTAATTTTGTAATTAAATTAAATTTTTTAGCCGGATAATATAAGTTTATAATTATTTTTTTATTTATTTAGCGAAAAAGAGGTTAATAAAAAGTTGGATTTATATTCCGGTATTATAAAAAGTAATAATATATAAATTAATTTTATTTACTTAAATTTGTATAATTTTAATAAAAGTTTTGCATTTTTTAAGGTTATTTATTTCCATTATTATTAATATAAGGAAAATTATTAAGGAGTTTTTTAACGGTTTTATTTTTTTTAAATTCGTTAGAATTAAATATATTTTTTACTGTTTTTATTATAACGACCTTTTTTTTATTAGGATAGTTATTAGCTTTATATTCCGTTTTGTTATAGTTAAAGTATGTGCTAGCTTTTTAATAAACTTTTTTTTTAGCTTCCGATAAAGGTTTGCCGGTATTGCCCGAAGTTTTCGATTTACCGGGATTATTATTTGAACGGGGTTTCTTATTTTTATTTTTCGGTTTATTAGGGTTGTATAATTAGAGCTTACGTTTTTGCTGGCGTTTTTTATAGGCGAGCCGGTTGCTATAAGCGGTTATAGTAACGCGGTTATAAATTCTTTTTTAAATGATGTTAAAATTGCGGTTATTTTTAAAAAGGCGCAAGTTAAGGTTTGGAAAAATATGTTTTTATAAAACTTACTTTTATTTATTTTCGGGGATTTTAACCTTTTAAGCGAAAACGTTAAATTTAAAAATAAAATCGTAAATATTTTAATTTTTGCCGGGTTTAAAGGCGAAAATACGAAAAAAAAATTTAATAACGGAGGTTTGGTTCGGATCGTAATACGATAATTTTAATATTTGGATTATTTCGGTTATGTAAAAATAAAGGTTGTATAATTAATCGATAACGAATTTTAATTGCTTGTTTGGCTTTGTTTTTAGGAAATTTATTAAATAAATTATGCAAGTTTTTTCGTTTCGAAAGCTTAGTTTATTTATTTCGAACTTATTTACCATTTTATGGCTTTAAGCGTTAAATTTGATTTTATTACCGTTAAATTTAATTAAGTTATTAACGTAAGTTTTCTTTTTTGGTTATAATTAAAATTTGCGTTATTATTTTTTACGAATTTACGGAAAGTAGGTTATGCTGTTATATTAATAAGGCGAAACGTATTAATATTACCAAAAGCGTTATTAATTATGTTTCTTCGGCGAGGGCGGTCGGCATTATCTGAAAAAATAAAGAAATAATGGTTTTATTTGGCTTAAAAGTAAACGATTTCGTCACGAAGTTTTTAAAATTTTCTTTAAATATTTTAATTATCGTTAATTATTTCGTTAATTAACTATTTATCAGAATCGGTTTTTAAGTAGTTATAGTTTTAATTTTTATTTAGTAAACTTTTTATTTTTACGGATTCGGTTTCCTTTTACGGCATATCGTTTTTTATTATTTTTTTAAGATATTCGTTATTTTTTATATTTTGGTTTATATTTTAAAAAGGTATTTCGTTTGTTACATTTTTAATTTTAGCTTTAATTAATTTAAATCGTTTTAAATATTAATTAATTAATAAATAAATTTTTTAATAAATATTTAATTTTAATATTGGTTAATTTGGGTTTTGGTTTTGGGTTTAGTTTAAAATACGTTATTTTTTGTTATTACGTATTACCGTAAAAAAGGTATAATACCTTATTTATTAATCGTTAAGTTAGCGAGGAAATAAAGAGGCTTAAAATAATGTTACGGACAGCATTAATATAGCATAATAATTAATATATTGGCACTATAAACGAAAATTTTAAATTAAAGAAAAAATGGAAAAAAGATAAAGTTGTAAAATGCGTAAAGATCTATAAATGTCTCTACTTTTTGTATAGCAGGTGGCTAGTTTATATGGCAGCTATTAGCCTTATGTAACGGTTGCCAGCCTTACAGTTTGATCCTGGTGACTGCCGTCACAATAAGTAACATTTTATTCTAAACTTTTTAAAAGTAATTTAATATAAAAAACCCTATTTAACTATCCTTTTTATCGTACGAATTGTTATTATTATGTTATAGTTATAAAAAGCGAAATCTGAAACGCCTTTAAATCTACGACGTAATAATTATTACTCGTAATATTCTATTACAAACTATTTAAAAGTAATTAAATAGTTTGAAAAAAAACCCTGTTGAATTATTCTTTTAATCGGACGGGTTATCGGTATTAAGTTATAACTATAAAAAGAAAAGATATAAAATAATCTAAAATTATTGTACCAACTTTATTAATTAAATCAAATTCTACTCGATAATAAAACGAAAACGAAAACACGCTTATATAAACCGTTATTATATATAAGGTCAAATAGGTTCAAGTCTTATTTTTCAGGCTGAGCCAAATACATAGAAAATTATTACACGATGTAATTTGTACGATAAATTTTATACCCAGTATTTTCGAACACGATAACTAATTAATAGTTTTTACGAAACCGTTATTATATAACGGCAAAAAGAAAAAAAGACCTTAATTTAATCCTGTATTGTATATAAAGTTACGGCCGGCTTTTATTATTTTATTAGTTAAATCTCTTAATAAACTAATTAAGAAATTTTTAACAATAAATAATCTCGAAACTTATACGTATTATAGTATCTAAAAGTAAGCTTATAAATTAAAAAAAAGAATCCGGCGATTTTAATTAACATATAATTTAAAACTCGAAAATATTACAAAAAAAAGAATTTAAAAAGATAATATAAAAGAAATAAAAAGAAAATAAACACGAAATAAATTATTTTTTCTGTAATTATTAATATTTATAATCTTATAATACTTACTTTATATTACTTAAGTTATGATAATAAAGATATATTACTTTATTATACGTTTTATAACATTATTTCTACTTATTTAAATATATAATGCCGGGCCGGCATTATAAAAAAGAAAGAAGATAGTTATTATATACGGCTTATTAGTTTAAAATTAACACTTTTATATAAATTTTTCTTTTCACCTTAGCTCTTTACTGTTTTTATATAATATGACGGCAGCTGTGACGGCAGCCGCCACCAGGATCAAACCGTGAGGCTGGCAACCGTCACATAGGATTAACAGCTGCTATACGAACTAGCCACCTGCCACACAAAGAATGGGGACATTTATAAATCTTTACGTACTTCGCGACTTTGCCTTTCCTTTTTTTTTTTCAGCTTAAAATCTTTATTCATAACGCCAATAAACTAGCTATTATGTTATATTTCGCTAGCCGTAACATTATTTTAAGCTTATTCCCTTTTTCGCTGGCTTAGCAATCAATAAAAAAGATATTATACCTTTTTTACGTCGATACGTAACGACGAAAAATAACGCGTTTTAAACCAGACCTAAAATTAAGAGTTAAACTAATTAATATTAAAATTAAATATTTATTAAGAAAGATTATTTATTAGTTAATCGACGTTTAAAGCGATTTAAATTAATTAAAAGTAAAATTAAAAATACAAAAAACAAAATACCTTTTTAAAACCTAAACCAAAATACGGAAAATAACGTACCGCAAAACGAAACCGAATCCGTAAAAATAAAAAGTTTATTAAACCAAAATTAAAATTATTAAAATTAAAACCATAGCTCTTTAAAAACCGACCTCAATAAATAGCTAATCGACAAAATGGTTAACGATAATTAAAATGTTTAAGAAGAATTTTAAAAATTCCGCGTCGAAATCGTTCGCTTTTAAGCCAAATAAAGCTATTATTTCCTTACTTCTTCCGATAACGTTAACCGTCCTTACTGAAAAAACATAATTAATAATACTTTCGGTAATATCAGCACGTTTCGCCTTATCAGTATAACAACATAACCTATTTTTTACAAGTTCATAAAAATTAATAACGCAAATTTTAATTATAATCGAAAAAAAAAGCCTACGTTAACGATTTAACTAAATATAACGGTAACAAAATTAAATTTAACGTTTAAATCCGTAAAGTTATAAATAAGTTCGAAATAAATAAACCAATTTTTCGGAACAAAAAAATTCGTATAATTTACTTAATAAACTTTTTAAAAAAAAAGGTTAAATAAATAATTAAAATTTGTTATCGATTAATTACGTAACCTTTTTTTTGCGTAATCGAAATAATTTAAATATTAAAATTATTGTATTATAACCCGAATTAAACTTTTATTACCAAAAAAACCTTCCGTAATTTTACCTTTAAACCCGGTAAAAATAAAGATATTTACGATTTTATTTTTAAGTTTAACGTTTTCGCTTAAAAGGTTAAAATTATCAAAAACAAATAAACGCAAATTTTGTAAAAATATATCCCCTTGAATTTTAACCTACGTTTTTTTAAAAATAACCGTAATTTTAACGTTATTTATAAAAAGTTTCATAATTATATCGTTATAATTATTTATAGCAACCAGCTTGTTTATAAAAAGCGTTAATAAAAACGTAAGCCCCGATTATACGATTTTAATAAATCGAAAAAGAAAAATAAAAAATTCCGTTTAAATAATAATTCCGGTAAATCGAAAACTTCGAGTAATACCGGCAAGCCTTTATCGGAAACTAAAAAATAATTTATTAAAAAACCGGTACGTATTTTAATTATAATAAAACGGAATATAAAGCTAGCGATTATCCCGATAAAAAAAAGGTTGTTATAATAAAAATAATAAATAATTCGTTTAGTTTTAACGAATTAAAAAAAAGAAAAATTGATATAAAAAATTTTAATAATTCTTTTTATATTAATAAAAATTAAAATAAATAGTTTTAAAAAATACAAAACGTTTATTAAAATTATATAAATCTAAATAAATAAAATTAACTTACGTATTACCGCTTTTTATAATATAAAAACATAAATTCAACTTTTTATTAACTTTTTTTTCGTTAAATAAACGAAAAAGTAATTATAAATTTATATTATCCGGTTAAAAAAATTAATTTAATTATAAAATTATTAAAAATAATCCGCCGGCTAAATAAAAGTTTAAATAATTATAATATTCGAAATTAACGAACGATATTTTCCCGATTAAGTTTTTTAAATTATAAATATTAAATACAATATTTTTATCGATTTTAATTAAATAAAAAAATATAACTTATTATTAAATTATAAAAATAAAAATATTATTTAGCTTAATAATTTACCAATTTTAACTAAGTTCTTACCGGCAATTAAACTTCCAGCCCGATATTTATTAAACGGGTATATCGATTTTAAAGTTCAAAAAAACGTTTACCGTTATAACCGCGTTATAAAAAAGGCCGATAAATAATACCAAATCTTTTAACGTTTATAAAAAAAAACTCGAAAATAATTTTATTTTAATATTTATACTTATTATTACGTTAAATATAATAAATAAAGATATACCGGACGTATATAATATCAAACCGATTATTTCCGTTATAAAAACTATTAAAAATAACGTAATTATTACTTCGTTAATAAATAAATTAAAAATTAAATTTTATACGGAATAATAAAATAAATACTTATTACCTTAAAAATTTTTTTTTTTAAAAATAAAAAATTAAATATTATAACGGTAATCGTTTTGCAAAAATAAAAAATATATAACGGCCAAAAAATCCCTTTTCCCAAAAACGAAAATCCGGAATACGTAAAACAAATCCGGAAATTTTTATTAAAACTTTTCGTTTATTTAAAAAAATTTTTTTTTAAAAAAAAGCTAATACTTTTTCAAACTTTTAATCTAACCATAATATAATTTTAAAATTTAACCGGCCGATACCCGCCTTTAAACCTTTTACTTATAAAACGCTTATTTAATATTTTCCGTTAAAAAATAATAATAAATAAATTATTAAAAATAAACTTTATCGAATTATATATACGAAAAAATACCATTTTAATTTTATTTACCCCAAAACTTTATTTATTAAAACGCCAGTTTTATATCGATTACCGTTAAAAAAATTAGCATTTAAAAAATTACTTTATTTTAATTTTTTTATTTAATAATATTATATTTAATTACCAAAACGTTAAACGTTTTATTAAAGTCGATATTATTTAAACGTTTTATAAATTTCGTATCGTTATTAAATCGAAATATTTAATAATATTTAAAATTTATTAAAAAATATTTTAATAAAAAATATTTTTATTTAAATTTAAAATAAATTTTATTTAATAATAATCGTTTATTAATATTTAATTATATAAACATTTTAATTATTACGTAAACGTTTACGCCGACCATATATTAATTTATTCCGCCTTTAAAAAAAATATTATAAATATTATAAAAAAGTTATTTATCGGTTATATAAAATTAACCTTTAAAAAAATATTAAAAAGTTCCAATTTAACGTTAAAAAATGGATTATTTCGATATTATTATGAAAATAAACGTAAATATTTTGATTAACCTAATTAAAATTATAATAATTTAAAAATAAAAATTCGAAAATTTTAATAATTATATTATAATTTATTTATTTATAAAGTTTTATAATTACGTATAAATATTTTGTTATTATAAAAACGATATAACCAAATTATTAAACCGTTTATTAAAAAAATATATTTTTTTCGTAATAAAATTTGAAAAAAAAAAAGTTTTTCGAAAAAATAAAACGGTTTATTTACGAAACCTTAATTTTAATTTTTTTTTAACCTGGTTAACCGATTAAAATAAAGATAAACGTATTGTATAACGTAATTAAAAATATTATTTAATAATAATAATAAAATAACGAATAAAAATTTACAAAATAATTTTCGAAATTTATAATTTTAGCAAAAAAAACGTATTTTATTTAAAACCGAAAGTTATTTACGGTAATTTAAATTTTCGAATATTATTATTTTAAATTTTAAAAATAAAAGTTTTTTATTATTACCGATTATTAAACTTTATTATATTTTATAAATAAACGCGTTTTTTTTATGCACCAAATTTAATACATCGATTTTTTTTTAACTTTAATATTATTTTTTAATATTAACCTGGCAAAAAAAATATTGCCGTAAATACTTTATTACGAAAAACGATAAATTTATTTATAATTAAAATCTAAAAAAAAAAAAAAAAAATTTAATTTCGTTAAAATAATTAAACTTTTTTATTATTATTATTGATAAAATATTAATTAAGGTACAAATTAAAAATATCTTATAAAATGCCGATTTAATTAATTTTATTTATCGTAAAAATAAAATATAAAATTTAAGCAAAAAAGATAATAAATTAATAATACTTAAGAAAATAATTAACGGTTATATCTTTTTCCGTATTACATTTATTAACGAAATTTACGTATTTAAAATATTTATATATTTTGGTTAATATAAAATAATTAAAATATTAATACGGGAATATATTTAATTCCGGTTTAAACAAAATATCCGATAATATATTTGAAACTATTATAATTACCGTCGGAATAAAACGTTTCGAAATAAAACCCCGGAATTTTTTTACCTTTTTTTTATTCCGAATAATATTTAAAATTATATAATTATTAACGGAAAAAATATGCCAAAAAGCCGTTACGGTTATAATTATATATAAACGTTTATCGATAAATTTAATAAAATTATAATAATTTTATTAAATAAAAAAATTAATATTATCGATATTTATATCGTTTTTTTTAAAATATTTATTATTTAAATTAATAATAACATAAAATAATTTATTTTTTAATTTTTAATTAAATTAAATAAATTTATTAATATAAAATATCGTTACGGAAACGTTTTATATTTATAAATTTAAAAAATTATCGAATTTACGAATTATAAATTAAATTAATATTTACGTTTTTATATTAATCAATATTAAAATAATTAAAACGTATATATACTGGTATTAAATTTTATATATAATTTATTATAATATTTATCGATTAATATAATTTCGTTAAAAATTCTATTAAATAAAAATATCCGGAATTTATTATTATTAAATTTAAATATAATAAAGATAAAAACTGAATTAATTTAATGGATATTAATAATTATTAAATAAATTAAAAACGTATAAACGTTTATAAAAAAATTTACGTTAAAAACGTAAAAGTATTAAAAAATATAAATTAATAAAAAACGTTATTTAATTAATTTTAAAATCGGCGACAAAATTTTTTTCCGTAAAAAAAATTTCGTAATATAAATATTAATTATTTACTTAAATTTATAATAAATAAAATTTTTTAAAGTTATAAAAAAATACGGATATAATTTCATTTTTAATTTATTATTAAATTATAAAATAATTAATTTATTTTATGCCGATCGGTTATATAAAGTTAACGATAATCCGTTACCTTAATAAACTTAAATATTATCGTTATTTAAAAAAAATTAATAATAAACCAAAATTTAAAGTAAAATAAATTAAATAATTAAAATTTAACGGGCGTTATAAAAAATTATAATATTAAGCTAAATAAAAAAATTACGATCCCGATAAAACATAATATTCCGTAATTAATTTTAAAAACGTATCGATTGTAATAAAACGGTTTTATACGGAATATCTTAAAGTACTTAAATTACCGATCCGTTTATAAAAATAAATACGCATAACGGTAACCGATAGAATTAACGAAAATTATTTTGATAATAATAAAACTGCGAAAATAAGAACCGGATTAATAAGGAAAAAACGGTACTTATAATTAATAAAAACTTGCATACTTTTTTTTAATTATATATAAGTTTTTAAAAGGAAATAATATAATAGCAGCCACCAGGATCAAACCGTAAAGCTGGTAACCGTTACGTAATGCTAACAGCTGCTATACGAATTAGCCATCTGCTACATAGAAAGTAGGGACATTTGTAAATTTTTACGTACTTTGCAACTCTTCCTTTCCTTCCTTCTTTTTTTTAGCTTAAAATCTTCGTTTATAGCGCCAATAAACTAGTTATCATGCTATATTTTACTGGCCGTAACATATAATATAAAGACCCTCGATCTTTACTTCTTTATATAAAGAGATAAAAATATGTTTTATTTTAACTTTGTTTTATAAAAATAAACTGGTTATATTTAACTTAACGCTTTTTTATAATACGGTCGTATTATTTTATTATAAACTATTTAAAAGTAATTTAATAAAAAAAAGCTGATTTAATTATTTCTAGTTTATACGAATTATAATTATAATATCGTAAGAAAAAAGCGTTTTAATCGAGAAGTAAATACGTTTAACGTATATATATATATATTTAAATTAACTTTAATTAAAAAAAATATATAAATAGTGAAACAATATTTTAAATACGAATTAAAATAATATAAAGTACAAAGTATTCCTTTAATATATAATCTTTATTATTTTAAAATTATTTATTATTATTATTTTATTTAAAAGATTTATATAAACGTAAAATTGCGAAAGTAACATTCCGCATTTTACGGTCAGGCTCTGTTTCAAGGTTTTGATATTTTTATAAGTACTTTTTCCAATTAGGTTAACAGGTAGCTAAAGCTACAGTGCTTTTTAAAGCCCTGACTACAGCTGCGCGGCAGGCGCAGCCACAACCTTAAAAATAGAGCTTGATTTCAATAAGGTAAGGTCTAGGTTAACGGTAACCCCTCCTTTGCGCATAATGGCTAGCTCGGCCTGCTGGCGCAGGTCTCGCAAGCCGTTATCCGCCGAAAGGCCAAAAGGCGTCCGCTATAACAATTGTTTAGCGGACTCTAGGCCTAAAACGGAAATTCAGCTCATTGTAGCTCTCTAAAAGCCCAATAAAGTTTTCCCTGCAAAAGCTGATTGGGTTATGTGGCGAAAAAAAAAAAAAAAATGTCCAACCCACTTTTAGAAAAATTGTTGTAGCTACCGCCTTCTGGCCTTCCGGCGGATACGCTCCGGGGAGCTCCGAGTCCGGGGTAATGGTGTCGACGGCAAGATGAGTTCAATTAGGTCAGGTCAGGCGGCGAAAAGATTCGGCGATAAGGTCAGGTCAAAAGCTAGGGCCAAGAGCTTCAGGGCATTGCCAGGTTTCGAATGGACGATCACAATCGGCAGGGATCCAGGAGACGAACCTATATGTACGGGGCCGCATGCTTATTTTTTTTGATTCCTATCCAGGTAATGCCAAGATCCAAATGCGGGAGTCAGTTTTTAGGCAGGTTTTCGACATAATAACCGTCGTCCATTTCGTTCGCTAGCTTACCACGTTAAAACGAGGACATTAGCCTTTATGCGGACAAGACGAAATTGTTACGGGTGCTGTCTTATCGCTGCTGGTCAGATACAAACGTTCGCTTGCTTTTCTTAACCTTTCCCTTCTGTTCTCATTCTCTTGTTCCCATTGTCCTCTACTGAAGAGCTTAGGGATAAGGCTGTGGCTATGCAAAACATGGTTGCAAGTTCAGGACAATTGCCAGAGTCTATACATGAACCCCTGGAAGGAAATCTCTGCGCATGGCAAGGGATTCGGGTGTCGATGTGATCAATGTATGGGGCTTTTGTCACAGCTTCTTAGTATTACTTGCATAAGTCTTTGAGCCATACAGCATTCTCCGGGTGGGATCACAGCCACCTGAGGGGGGAGGTGATCGCATAAAGCTGCCATGAAAAATGATTGTAGCGTCTCCATAAGCCAATCATGAGTCGCATGAACCACACCTTCCAGCTTCAAGCTATGTCTTCAAAACAGGGCAGGACAGGCAACAGTTCCGGAACCCCCGGCATGCAGACAGATGCGCTCGTTCGCGAAATTGAATCAGTGAGGCTGGGACTCATATAAACCCTTCTCCACCTGGCCCCCCAACTGTAAGGCTGGACCCTCTTAGCAAGGCATCTTTCAAGCACATTAGCCCGCAGCTCTATCATCATTATGCCTAAGCTCAAAATTCGAAATAATAGTAAGCCCCATCTGCATACAAGACAGCAATAGATCTATTGGTGAATGGAGAGCTTCGAATTACACCACGCACAAAGTCCACTAATCAAAGCGAACAAACCGATAGTTACAGGTCGCACTGCTGGCCAGTGTATCGACGTTGCCGAGACTGACACCGCAGGCGCCGTCAAAGAAAAGATCCGCGCCGAGCTAGACCTTCAACGTGAATTCAGAGTCTATTTCCCCGGAGTAAAAGAAGAGCTACCCGATCATGAGCCAGTCATCGAGTATGTCCTTAAAGGGGCAACAGTGAACATCGACCTGACAAGCGACTCGGAAGACGATGAGCAGGAGCAACAGCAAGAAGGGGCGAAGGGATCTGGCGCTAAGCACAGAATCAAAATGAGTACGCGATCGCCGCTTCCACTTTCTCCTACTTAAGGTCCCATCACTAACCGTCTCACTATGCAGACAGGAACGTGGCCAAAGACCACGCTGACCAAAAGAGCGTGGTCACGAACTTGAATCAGGTCAAGCGAGCTACTGAAGCAGACATTTGTGAAAATGAAGCAAGCGACAATGCGGGACAAGTCAATGGAATATTTAATGGCGTGGATTCGGCGGCTATGGCTGGTAGCTTATCGCGCCAGCAGGGTTGTGAAGTTAGTTAGTTTAGTTAATGCTCTGACTAAAACTGTCAGCTAGCTGGGGGGGGGGGGGGGGGTTGGG
>QJOA01000009.1:144990-186350 GCA_004155915.1 Monosporascus sp. CRB-9-2
CGCCCGCCCGGGGCGTAACGCACCCTATATACGGAAATATTACCTACTGATCGGCACATATACGTTCCGTAGCTAAGCTACATAAAGGTTATACGCGTACCACAGCATATATAATTAACGTAATATAACAATACAACTAATATTTTTGATATTTTATAATTAAAAATTCTATTTAACGTTTTATATAAGCAAGCAAGCTATATAAGCAAATGTTACGGCCAGCATTAATATAGCATGGTAGCTAGATTATTAGCGTTATAAACGAAGATTTTAAGCTATAAAAAAAAGGAAAGAAAGGCCGAATTATAAAAGGCGTAAAAATTTATAAATATTCTCACTTTTTATATAGCAGGTGGCTAGTTTATGTGATAGCTGTTAGCTTTATATAACGGTTGCCAGCCTTTACGGTTTAATTTTAATAATTACCGTTATATTACCTTTTTGTTATGACCTAAGGACTTGGCCCATTACCAGACGGTCGGAGGATATGTGGACATCTCCGATGGAAGGTCTTGGCTTACGTAACCGGCTCAATGGGTTTAGTGGAGAAAATAGGGCTTGGCGCTTCGAGCCAGTCGAGCTAGGGAAGTGATTCGACGGGCTCGACGGGCTTAACGAAACTTAATTATTATAAATAAATCGAGCCAGTTCGAATATATCGAACTAAGATAAATATATATACGTTTATTATTTTTACAGTTTAAATAATACCAATTTATAATTATAATTTAATTATTTAAATTATTTACGATTATTTATTATTATTAAACGTAATTATTATTTTATTGTTTAAAATTTTACGATATTATTATTAACATAAACCGTATAATTAGGTTTAATAATTAATTAAATTTATAACCGTTATATATTATAAATTTTTATTTAATAATACCGTTAAATTTTAAATAATATTTGATATTATTATTATATTAATTAATACCTTAAATAACGTTATTTAGTAACTTTAAGCAAAAATTATTTAACTTAAAAATAAAACCAAATAACTTAAAAATTAACCCAAAACCGAAATATTAATTATAATAATTATTAAAATTAAAGTTAAAAAATTTAAATTTTATAATAAAAAAAATATATTTAAATATTTCTTATTTAAACCAAAACGTATTTTCGATTTTTAAAATTAAAAAACCCGCTAAATTAAATCTTTATTATAATAACCTGCCTTATTAAAAACGCCGTAAATTAATTCGAGTTTATTATACGAAATTACCTACAAATTAAAAAATTTAACAAAAAAAATTTACCAGGAAAATTTTCTAACATTATATTAATTTTAAAAATATGCTCCAAAATAACTTTATCAATCCGGCCGAAAAACGAAACGTAATCCAAAAACTTCTCCAATTATAACAAAAAAAAAACCAGCATTTAAATACCGTAACGTTTAAAAACCTAGCCGCTAAAGCTGGATACGGAAACGATAAAAACGATACTATAATCGATATATTTTATAAAAAATTTAAAAAAAAAACCGTTAAAAATAAACTAATTAAGGAAAACCGGACCATAAACCTTAACAAATATATCGCCGAAGCCGTAAAAATCGATAACCGACAGTTTAAAAAACGACAAAAAAAAACACTTTATTCCGAAACCAGGTTACCCTAAAACTAACCAAAAAAAGAAACGCAATTCGCCTTTAACCTTTTACGGAACATATCTAAAATTTATAAAATTAAAAACCATTTAATTAAAAAAAGGTCCAATTACCTGCTATAATTACAAAAAACAAGGACATATTATACGACAATATAGAAACTAAAAACAACTATAACAATAAACTCCAGCTTCCGAAAGCTAATACAGAAAGGAAACTAGCGACAAAAAAATAATTAATATAATTCGCGTTCAAAACAATTATAACCCTTTACTAAAAATAAAACAAAAATTAAAAAAAGTTAAAAAGCTATTTTAAATAACAATTAAAAAAGCATTTTTACCAAACCTACCTTTATAAAATAGCTTTAAAAACATAAAAGATAAAAAGAACTTAAAAAATATAATTTACTTTCCCAATTACAACGACAACAAAAAAAAGAACATTAAGCAATATTCGATACTTGGACCAAAAAATACCGAAAGTAAGACGAAAACCTATACCTAAAAAAGCACGATCGGCACGGAAAGCTTTACGCCGTTAACTGCAAACGATATGAATACGAAATACACGAAAATTATAAAAAATATATTATATAACGGGTTATGTAAATATAACGATAAGGTTTTAATTTTAATAATTAAATAAATAACGACCCGAAAAACTAGAAATAATACCGATACCTGCAAAAAATAACGACCCAGAACGAAATCGACTAATTAGCAGCTTTTAAAAATTAACCAGAAAAAAAGAATTACCTTACAAAAAACCCTTTTTATTACCATAATTAATGCAATTACTAAACGTAAGAAAAATTAATTCAAAAAATAATAAAGAAATATTGCCAAAAAATAGTTACGGACTTACAGTTTCAATTAACGTTTATTAAAAACCTAATAAAACAACGCGCTCTTTAAAATTTTTTTTTTTTTTTTTTTTACGAAAACGAAATTTTAAAATTAAAATATATTATTAAAAAGGTTTTTTAAAAATAAATTACCTATTTAAAAGCTATGTTACAATAACAAAATAAATACGTATAACAACTATAAAAGTTAAACGAATAACTTTTAAAACGAATTGCAAAATTTAAAGATAACCTAAAAAACTAGCGTTATTTATAAAAAAGCTTTAAGTTAATAAAAAGAATAAAAATAAATAGTAATATTTTAAAAAGGCTTTATACGTAATAAAAACGGCCAAAAAAAACTAATTATAATATAAATACGAATTAAAAAGAAATAATATACCGAAATAATAAATTGCGGAACTATATAAGGAAATTATATCGCCTTAAAAATAAGAAATAAATTATAATTACTATAACAAAACAAAAAAAGTTCTTATAAGGTTAAAAATATCGAAAGTTAAATATTTAATTACGTTAACGAATAAATTAAACGCAAAATTAATTACCTTAAAACTTTCGTCGAAAGAAAAAAATAAACCATTAATTTTGATATTATCTTAATAAAGGATTACGATATAATATTCGGATTATTATAATTAAAGTAATATAATCCAGCTATCGATTAAAAAATTAATTAAATAAATTTCGTTTTATTTTTTATTGATACGTAAAATATAAATAACGAAAATTTTAATATTCGATTAATAAGGTTAACGAATATAAATATAAAGATTAACACTTAAAGGGACAAAATATATAGCAAGCAAAAAGTATACCAAAAAAATACGGCATATTATTACAAACCTTAAAGCATAATTTCGGAAAATAAATAATAATTTATTATTAAAATCCAAAAAACTATTAAAATAAATAACTAACGTATTACCAAAATATTATAAGTATAAATAATTATTTTTAAAAAAAAGCTTAAAACAAAATTATTACCTTATAACGAATAAAATTACGAAATAATTCTTAAAAATAACAAAATAACTATTTTTTACCTTATTTATAACTTAAACCAGATAAAACTAAAGGTATTACGCGATTATTTCGAAAATAAACTAAAAAAAAGGCCATATATAACGTTTTAAGTTATTAACAAAATATTTAATATCTTTTGTACCAAAAAAAATAAAAATTTACGATTCGTTATTAATTACAAATAACTTAACGATATTACCGTCAAAAATAAAACCTTATTACTACTAATTACCGAAATAAAGAATTATTTATACGAAATTTAATAATTTATATTTTTAAACTTAAAAAAAGAATATAACTAAATAAAAATTAAACCAGATAACGAATTAAAAAATAACTTTTAAAACCAAATACGGACTTTTTAAATATCTTATTATACTTTTTAAACTTATAAACGTACCGGCAACTTTCCAACAAATAATTAACTACGTATTACGAAAATATTTGGATATTTTCGTTATATATTACCTTGACGACATTCTAATTTATTCGAAAACTAAAAAAAAGTATACAAAATACGTTTACGAAATCCTATAAACGTTACAAAATACTAATTTTTTGGTTAATACCGAAAAAAGTTTTTTTTATATATAAAAAATAAAATATCTAAAACATATTATCATCCTTAAATATATTAAGATAAACCTTAAAAAGTTCGCAACAATTTAAAAATAAACATAACTTATTAACGTTAAAAAAATACAAATATTTTTTGGATTTATTAATTATTACAAAAAATATATACGCAACTTTAACGAAATAATTATACCATTAACAAAACTTACCAAAAAAAAATTATTTGAATAAATATTAAAAAAATAAAAACCTTTTTAGCAAATTAAGAACGCCTTAATTAATAAACTAATACTGATTATATACGACCCAAAATAATTAATTAAGCTAAAAACTAACGTTTCGAATTACGCCTTAAAAGCAATAATTAAACATTAAAATAATTAAAAAAAATTTACCTTATTACTTTTTACTTTTATAAGTTACATAAAGCTAAACTAAATTATCTTATATTCAATAAGGAATTCCTAACTATCGTTAACGCTTTTAAGAAATTCAAACATTATCTTAAAGACAATATATACCAAATCAAGATATATACAGATTATAAAAATATTATATACTTCTTTACGATATAAAAACTAATCGAAAAATAATTACGTTATATAAAATATTTCTTTAAATTCGATTATATTATTATTTATCGTAAAGGATCAAAAAATAACAAAATAAATATATTTAACAAATAACCTAATTTAAAAGAACTTAAAATTAAAATATAACAAATAATTTTCGACAAAATACTTAAAAAATACTTACAATAACGACAAATTATTACGATAAAAAGATTCTAGCCAATATATATCAACATATACAATAATATAATAATAACTTACCTAAAAGGTAACGAATAAATAAAATTTAAGTATCAAAAAGATTTTAAAAGGATTTAATACGAAATATATATAAATATTAATTATATAAATACCCATAAATCCACAAAACTTTAAAACGCTTATAACGAACATATTTTTTTCTTAAAATAAAATTAACCGTACAAAAAATAATACGATAATACAATATTTGCGCCAAAACAAAAACACGACGATATAAGCCCTACAGAAAGCTACAACTATTACCAATCGTAAAACAACCATAAAATTTTATTATATTTAACTTTATTACTAAACTTCTTATATTAAAAGATCTAGTTATAAAAATATATTATAATAACATTTTTATAATCGTTAATCGATTTACGAAATTTTTTTATTTCTTACCTTATAATAAAAATACCGATACAAAATAACTTGCATACATTTTCCTTAAATACGTCCTAAATACCTACGGACTTTTAACGGAAATTATATTAAATAAAAGTATAACCTTTATTTTAAAATTTTAATAAAGTTTAATAACTTAACTTAAATTAAATTACAAATTATTTAACGTATTTAAACCGTAAATAAACGGATAAACGGAAAAGATTAACTAAATATTAAAAACATATTTACGATATTACGTTAATTACGAATAAAATAACTAAATTAAAAAGTTATTAGTTATATAATTAATTTATAACACTAATTATTATAAAAGTGTTAAAACGATACCAATAATTATTAATTTTGGTTTTATATTAAAAATTTATAAAAGCTTATACAAAAAACTAATTAACGTTAAAATAATTTTAATATCAAAATAATTAAAGTAATTATATACCGAAATAAAAACAAAACTTAAATTTATACGTAACTAAATAAATAAATATTATAACCAAAAAAAGTTAAAAAGATTAATCTTTTCAAAAAAAAAATTTTACTTAATTATTAAAAATATTTAAATTAAGCGATTTAATAAAAAATTCGATTTTAAATATATTAATTTATATAAAATTATTAAAAAAAATTTAAAAGGTAATTACGAATTAAAGCTATTATCAAAAATTAAACTTTATCTAATTTTTTATATTTTTTTATTCGAATTAGCAATAAATACGATTAAAGTTAATATAAAACGAAAGAAAAAAGTTATAAAAAATATACCAGTTTATAAAGCAAAGAAAATATTAAATATACGGAAATAAACCGGATTTATTTAATACTTAATTAAATAAAAAATTTACCTAAATTTCGAAAATACTTAAAAACCCGTAAAAAGCCTTACGAACGTTTAACGCTTTTTAAAAAACTTTTATTAATAACGTCAGAACCGTTAAAATTAAAATTCCAATTTACGTTATTTAACGGTACTTAATTTATCCCTTTAACATTAAACTAATTAATAAAAAAGGTAACTTATACGGATATAACTACCTCGGCTTTTAAATTTTTTTATTCTTATTTTAAACGCTTAAATTCTTCTATCGCTGCCGTACCTTAAATTCCCTAACGTAATATTTCAATTTTATATCGTTGTAATAATTTCTTTTAACTCCGAAACCGGGCCAAATAACCAAATAATTCGTTAAAATATTATTAAGCTTTAAATAATTCCTTTTCAGTAAAACGTTTTTTAAGCTTTAATTAGTCCTTTTTATCCATTAACCTTTAATATTGTAATTCGGAAAAATTAAAAAAATTACAAAAACTAATATACTTAATAGAATAAAAATATTTTCTAAAGCTAAAATAAACTTTATAAATCTCGTTTTTAAACTTATAACCAAAATAAAAAAAATTAAAAAATATATTAAAATTAAAACGGTTAATTCGTTCCAATAAAATTAAAACGTTATTACGTTTACGACAAAATCGTTACTTTTTAATTCGATTAAATATAATAATTAAATTATAAAATAAAATAATAATAAAAAAAGAAAGTTATTTACTAAATAATACGATAAATAATTTAATTTTTAGAAATAAAAATTTTAAAAAAGAAAAAATTATGTTGTAACTTAAAAACTTAACTTATTATTAAACGGTCGGAAAATATATGGACATTTCCGATAAAAGGTTTTGGCTTACGTAACCGGCTTGATAGGTTTAATAAAAAAATGGGGCTTAGCGTTTCGAGTTAATCGAATTAAGGAAGTAACTCGACGGGCTCGACGGGCTTAACAAGATTTAACCATTGTAAATAAATCGAACTAGTTCGAATATATCGAACCAAGACAAATATATATACGTTTATTATTTCCATAATTTAAATAGTACCAACTTGCAATTATAATTTAGTTATTTAAATTATTTACGCTTATTTTCTATTACTAGACGTAATTATTACCTTATTGCTTAGAATCCTACGATACCACTGCTAACATAAACCGTACGACTAGGTTTAATAGTTGGTTAAGCTCGTAGCCGTCACACTTTTTTTAAAAATTTATATACAATTAAAAAAAAATATGCAAATTTTTGTTAATTATAAATACCGTTTTTTTAATCCGGTTTCTGTTTTTACGGCTTTATTATTATCGGGGTAATTTTTGTTAATTACGTCGGCAGCTATTACGCGTATTTATTTTTATAAACGGACTGGTAATTTAAATATTTTAAAATGTTTTATATAAAACCGTTTTATTATAATTAAGGCATTTTTAAAGTCAATTATAAAATATTATATTTTATTAAAATCGTAACCTTTTTATTTAACCTAATATTATAACCTTTTATGGCGCCCGTTAAATTTTAATTATTCGATTTATTTTATTTCGAATTTTGGTTTATTGTTAATTTTTTTAAATTACGGTAATATTTAAATTTATTAAAGTAATAAATTATTATCGGCTTTACGTAACCGATCGGCGTAAAATAAGTTAATTATTTTATAACTTAACGGCAAATTAAAAACGAAATTATATCCGCGTTTTTTTATAACTTTCAAAAAGTTTATTTATTATCAATTTAAATAATTAATTAATATTTACGTTATAAAATTTTTTATAGAAAAAAACTTTATTATTAATTTATACCTTTTAACGTTTTTACGTTTTTAGTACGGCTTTTTTGTTAACGTTTAAACGTTAACGTTAAATTATATATAATTTTAAAATAATAATATATTTATATAATTATGTTCTTAAATATGTTTTTTTAGCAAATTTTATATAAAATTCATTATATTTATTTAACGTATAAAAATAAAGTTATATTATTTAAATAAAAATTTTAAAAAATTTATTTATAAATTTACGGTTATATAATTTATATTATAACGATTATTATTATAAAAGAAATATTTAACAGTTAAATTTCAAGATATAAATTAACTTTTTCGTCAGTTATCGATTAATTAATATTTATATAATTTGAAATCCGTTAACGAATAAAGTAATCATTATTCGAAACGTTAAATTTAATAAAAAAGTTACTTTTTAAGTAATATTAAAATTTTTAAAAATAACCTTTTTTATATTACGGAAAATAAATCATAAAAGTTATTTTAATGAATAAAAATATTTATTTAAATTAATAATTATTTAATTTATATATAAAAAGAAAATAAAAACTTGAACGAAATAATTTAATTACCGGTTAAATAAATAAAAAGTTTTAAAGCGGTATAAATATTTAAAAAAACCTACGAAATAAAAAAGAATAAACTTATTTATATAAAATTAATTATTTTTATATAACTATTATATTTAAATTATTTCTGTTTTTTAAATTAATATTATTATTAACGTTGATTTTAATAATTATTATAATTATTACTCCGACGGAAAAAATAAAAATAACTTTAAATTTTTATTATATTATTTAATTTAAAATAACGGTAAAAAATAAAATATTTTACGGCTTAAAATTACTTTTTTATACGTTTTATAGTATAAAAATATTACTAAAATTATTCATAAAGTATAAAAGGTTATATTTAATAATAAACGAATAATTTATTTTATAATTATATATAATAACCGGCCGATAAATTACGAGAATTTAAAAAAGTTAAAATCTTAAAATATACGTTATTATAACTAAAAAGGTTTTATAATAATACGTACGGTACCTAAATTATAAGGCCGGATATATAGGCAAAATTTATTATTATTGTTACGAAATTATAAAAAGTTAAATATATATTTTTTTTAAAAAATATTTAAAAAAACCGAAAAAGTTTATTTATAAAGTTATAATGAAAATATAATTTTTAAAGTTATTAATTAACTTTTTGTTAAAAAGAATTTTAAGTTTTAAAATATATATAAATATATATTTATAAATTTAATAAATATTATTAATTATAAAAATATAAAATCCGTTTAATTATATAAAATAATTAATAATTTAAAAACTTTTATAATAATATATACGTATTAATATTTATTAAAAAATCGTTTTAAATTTTATTTATTATTATAATAAAATTTAATTTAAAATTTAAGTAATATAATATTATAAATATTTTCGTTATTATAAATCTATTTTATAAAGTATATATGGAAATATTTTTAAATTATTTATATTATACGGATTAAAAAAATTACTTTTATTATAATAAAAGGATTTTATTAATACTTTAAAAAAAATTAAATTTTAACCTTATTTTTTTTATATTTTATTATTTTATTCGTTAAAAAAAAGGTTTTTTTTATAAATAATATTATTATAATATATTATAAAATATTTAAAGTTTTTTCGATTAATTATCTAATAAATATAAAGACGATATATTTTTAATAAAAATTAAAATTTATAATAATTTTTTAATATTAAAATAATTAAAAATAAATTAAATAAAAACATTTAATTATTTTAAATCGATTTTATAAATAAATTACTTAATTTAATTTTATTTAATATATATATAACAAAAATTAAATTATTATCGTATTTTAATTTAATTTATTTAAGTTTTATTAATAAATATTAAAAGAATTTTAACTTTATTTTATACGTTGTAATTAATACGTAACGGAATATAATGTTTATTTATATTTAAATTTTAATTACGCATATTATAAAATAATAAATGAAATTATATTATATTTAATTAATATTAAAATATTAACGTTATAATTTAATAATAAAAACGTGTTAAATATTTAAAATTATATTTTTTTTAATAAACAATATAATTAATTATTAAAAAATTTTAAATATATATTATAACATCATTTAAAAATATAATAAAATTATAAATAAATAAATAAAGTATAATAATTATTTTCATAATTAAAACGAAGTTATTATTTTTTATGTAAATTATTAAAAAAGACTTTATTTAATTTTTAATTAATTCAAAATTTGAAAATCGGTTTAAATTTAAAACCGTTAAATATATAATACGATAATTAATAAATAATATAATTAATTAATACCGATATAATTGTATTAAAAACGAAATTATAATATATAAATATATATAATTATTTTTATAAAAAATAATAATAATAAATTTAATTAAAATAAATTATATATTTATAAATAATATATTAATTAATAAATTAATTAAGGTTTTATTATAATTTTTTTTTAATATTTTAAAAATAATTAAAATTAAAAAATATTATAAAAATTTTAAATTAATAAAAAAAAGTTTAAACAATTTTTAATCGAAAATTTATTTAATTAAAAGAAATAAATTGTTAAAAAAATAATAATTATAACTTTAAAAAATAATAAAGTATAATAATTAACGCCATAAATACTTTAGGGCATTAAAAAGGTATATCAGCTAGCTGAAGGGTACGTAACGTACCCCATAAACGGAAAGGTTACCTACTGATCGGCATATACATATTCCGTGGCTAAACTACTAAAAAGCTGAACGTGTCCTACAGCATACGTAGTTAGCCTAATACAACAACATAACTGATGTCCCCTATATCTGACACAAGTTGTTCCGATAATAGTTTTAGCTGTTTTCTAAATCGGAATTTTGTTATCTGCTTTTAATATAATTAGAGTTGTTTTTTTAGGAGTATTATTCTATTTCAATTTCAATAAGCACCCGTAAATAGTTACTTATTCGGCATTTTAAATGACTACGAGTAGTTGGGCCGTAGATAATTTTATTTTACCTACGGACCTTTGCTATCCGCTCGTGAGTGGAAATTTTAGCGTGGGTAGGTGTGTAGTGCAAACCCTAACCACGCCCAGGGACCTCTCAGTCGTCTTATATACTTTAATGAAACGAAAAAGCGAATGCCTGTATGACCTCCGGCATGTGTGCTCATGCAGGCTTTAGACTCTTAAAGAAGACCTGAAGAGAACCGAACCTTGAGCTGTGGCTTCCGTGGTTGCATTTGGTCTTTGGATTGTACTACGAGCTATCGTACATAAGGATACCCATGAAACATGAATAGGGATTGCGTACCTGCCTCTGTGGCTGGAATACAGAGATATTCGGTGAAGAAGAAGGAAAGCACGCGCATCGAACTGTAGATAGCCGTGAGGTTAGTTTAGGATGCAGGCGAACGTGAACATTTACAGGGGACATAGAGACCATGTCATTTGACCCGCCCCTCCAAGATGTTACGTAGATTGCTGACTTAGCAAATTCATATGAGGCCCTACCTGCCGCTACCTATCAAGATTTGAATCACTCGTTCCCAGAGCGCAGGCAGGTACCAACGTAGCTTCAGACGAGGCGGCGTTTTTGCCCTGGACGGCCCTGACTGATATGCATACACCAGACCAAGTAGCCAATGGACAAGCTCTATAAGTGCCGGTACGTACAAATACAACCAGGCTATCGGGAATGTGGGGTCCCGGGAAGGTAACGAGAGAAGGCAGATCTTGTGTCTCAAGAATCTCGTTTTAGGGCGTCTCCTATTTGTCCAATGTGTGCCGCCGTGTCCCCAAAATCTGTGTGATCCACTCTTTGTCTCATGAGCTCCACAGCCCAATTGCCTAACCTAACCTTAGCGTTAGTCTAGAACTGGTCTTCGGGGCGGGACCAAGCGAAAGATCAACAACGTTCGTGCCCTTAGTTAAGATGTTTACACCAACCTCATCTTGCTATACTTACCGTCTTTTTGTTTCCCGAGGCTGACACCATCTGCCTGGAAGAGCTTCGTTACCTTAGCTGGGACCAGGAGACTGCAGTGTGAAGTCTATAAATATCCCGAATATCCCAATTTTCTTACTTCTTCTTGACCACCGTCTTAATCTTGGTGAGACTGTTACCCCCTCTTTGCAACACTTCCACTTTAACGATAGGAGCTTTGTCTTTTCCCACCCCCTACGATTGTGACCGGAACACAGACTAGCGATGTCATCTAATACCAGCCATGGTGGCGAGGATTTCCTTGGTATGCGCGATATCTCTCGTAATCGTCCCATAGCTGCTAACTCGAATGCGCTCCAGACCCCGCTACTGTCATTACACCGAAGATCTCTGAACCATGGACGGTTGAGAAGGTGCTTGCGACAATCCACCCCACGCCTCCGGCTGAGGGCTCGAGTTCACCGATACCCTTTTTCCATATCCTCGAGCGATTGAAGACGAATAAGCGAGAAGGATGGCGGCGGTTTGGCATCAAGAGGTAAAGGCGCAGCGCCCGCATATTCTACAGAGGGGGAATGAAAGCTTACTCAGGGGTAATGGCAGGGGTGAATCCATCTCCGACCACATGTATCGCATGTCCTTGATGTCGATGCTCTGTCCGCCGTCGCTACTCCCCAAGATCGATCTGCCGAAGTGCATGAAGATGTGCTTAATCCACGACATGGCCGAGGCGATAGTCGGAGATATCACGCCGGTCGACGGGGTGCCCAAGCCGGAGAAGAGCCGGCGCGAGGCAGAGACGATGGACTACATCAGCCAGAAGCTGCTGGGCAACGTATACGGGGGCCTCGCGGGCCAGGACATCCGCGCCATCTGGCAGGAGTACGAGGACTCCGAAACCATCGACAGCCACTTCGTCCACGACATCGACAAGATCGAGCTGCTGACCCAGATGGTCGAGTACGAGAGGCGTGTCGACCACCGCCTCGACCTCGGCGAGTTCGCCTACGTCGCCACTAAAGTCCAGCTGCCCGAGATCAAGCAGTGGGCCGACGAGATCCTGCGGGAGCGCGACGAGTTCTGGGGCGCCAAGCAGCACGTGCACGGCGAGGCTGGTGCCGAGGGAGGCGTGGAGGAGGAGAAGTTTAAGCAACAGGATGCCTACTACGCCACCCAGAAGGATCAAGTGAACGGAGCATGAGCTTGTTCTGATCTGACCCGAGCGGATGGTGTCCGGGATGGTCAGAAACTTTGCTATGCTGTTGCTACTAGAGGGCCTGGGAATTAGGCGTTGTCTGGGAAGGGCATATTCGGTGTTCACTGATATACAGCATGTGCTTGCTGCATGTTGCACGCATGAAGCGTGCTGGATTATCTGGTGGGAATATCATAGACCATTACAAGGCGAGGACGAACAACGGGATGAAGATATTTATTACCGAGACAATCCAGGGAGGCATACGTCTCGATTGCCCATAATACCTTACGTAGTAATGTACTCTGGTACGGGGTGTGACGTTAGGACGCAAGAGTGCGGCTTAGGTAAAGGGCGAGAGAAATTGCCAGCGAGACTTCTTAGGCGCAGCATTCCCTTGAGTAAGACTAAATGCGTGGCGTATGCGTGTACGTCTGAAGTCTACTAGGGGAAATCTGAATCCGAGAAAAGGGTGAGACGGACATGACAATGGGGCCAACTGAGGGCGACGGCACGGGTTACGGTGAGGAATTCAACAGCCAGTGTGGAGGACACAGAAGCTTGCAATCGAGCAAAACACTCACGTGGATGAGTAAAACGCAAACAACTCCGGGGCAATGAACTTCTCGTGCATACCACGTTGGGAGCACGATACCTATGCTTGTCTACCTACCTACTCAGCCAGGTACAAAAGAGACAATAAATACCGGAAGTTCCTAGAAATGGAGAGGGTGAACTGGTCTCGTGGTCTGAGGACTAACTGAGAGGTGTGTAAGCCGGTTCCTTCGTAAGGACACAAATTTGCCCTCTAGGACCGGAACATACCATGTATGATTCCTAACCACTCCAATCTTTTCTACATCCGTTACATATATATTCATATATATATATATATATATATATTGTTTATTCGTATGACATGGCATCTTAACTTTTTGTTTTAATTTCTCTCTCAACGACCCCCACGATGTTAGAAGTCCTGATACTCCGTCCTCCTATCCCGTCCACAGGCCATCTCCAACTACTCCCATACCCGACTTTCCATTTTTAACACGTTGACTGAATGGCAAAAGCGTAGCTGGATCAGAAAGCAGCGAGTTCTGAGCTCTCTCCGCTTTTAGTAGCTTATCATAGCACTAACCCTCCACGGGATAGAAACCTCTGCAATTTCCTAGGAATCGATAGGTGAGTAAAGGGGCTTTCTCTGTAACTCTTGGTGAAGATGCCAGTAATTATCGGCCGGTCGTCTCTGGCTGCGTCCGCGCAGACGGGTGGACGTCTTTGTCAATTCGCCCTCGTCCAAAACTAGCAGGCCGACCATTAGACACCGTAACATGGCAGCCATCAGGTAGAGTCCTGTAGGTTATGCGAGGGTGGGAGTAAGCGGCTGACTCATATATCGATATTCGATGCTGGAGGAAGGGCGAGATACAAAAGAGGCATAATGGGACTTCAGGGGGCACCGGTTTTGACGATATAGAACGGGATTCGGAATGGGTGACGCTAATATAGCAAATGTTACCGATATTTTCCGTGGAATAGGTGCAAACGACCTGTATTGGCAGCAAAAGCTCTGTACTGTATATTTGGTTGTTGATGATAAGACGGGACTACGAGGTTGAAATGGTGGTAGTACCGAAGCTCAGCCCTGGTCGCTATGTGCAGCTGGTATAGCGACAGTTATATCAGCTGCTAGCAATAAATCAGGGCATCTCCTATGTAACACTTACATGCAGAGTCATCGGCTAAGAGAGCATACGGCCTCAATACGCGGCCCCTCGATGTCTATAAGGTAACCTCGCGTTTCGATATGCATGGCCACTATGCATGGAGATCGTGCCGCCACACCTTCATGTAGCCATTGTCCCGACAACGGTATCAGGTAAGAACCGGCGCAGTGTCTCACCCATATGCAGCCAGCAGGCGAAAGATAAATATGATCCCGGCACGATACACCGGAAGCCTTATAACCTGGGAGCCTGATAATACCTCCCCAAGCCCACGCCATCGAAATTTTACTAACATGGCCGTTCTCAACGAGACGTACGATTCGATCGCAGAAATGGCCTCAGCGCAGGACTGTCAGTCGGCGGGCCTAACAGAAGATGCGCGACCATGGCGTCAACCCACATGCCACGGAACGTCTTGTTCTCTCACTCGAGAAGCAGAAATTGAAGCCGGACATGGCCAGATCAGCGGCGCCTATAACGAGCCTTCCCTACCGCCACCCTGTACAGCAAACAACACAGCAGAACCTGAGCCTCAATCTTTGCGGCCCCTCAGGGCCCACTGCACAGAGCACGGCATCCCTAAAACGAAACAGAGGCTGCCTTTGCAAAAGGGTCACCTTCGACGGTGGCTTCATCAGATGGGCGCGCCTCTTAGTAGCATTGCCTGCGCTGGGCCTTTCTTCTTACATCTGTTCGGTCCGGGGCATGCGTATTGAAGGAGCTCTTGTATGTAATGCCGCCCATGCATAAGTTCTGGCAAGTGTAGAATAACCAAACCTAGGCTGGCATGGTTATCCTATGCTGCGGGGTAGAGGCTGTGGATATGAGCCGCGCACATACGCCCGAGCTCAGCCCAGTCACGCATGTGGTAGTCGATTCCCGGGTTCATCTCGGCCCTCTCGGCGCGATGCTCTTCACGAGTATGGCGCCATGTTATGACCTTTGCGATAACAGAGAATGGGGACGCCGCTTCTTGCAAGAACCAAATGTGGCTACAGTGCTTGTGGAATAATATCCTGTAAGCAGAACCCCCTGCTAGTTGACCGTCAACAAGTCTTTGAAAGAAGTTAGGTTTCTGACTGCAAATTTCTATCTACCGCAATGCAAAAGTGTGCTTCCACGGGCGGTGTGGAAGTCGCAATGTGCCGCCCCACGCAATGTTTACGGGCGGCAGGCGGCCCGGTGGTGATTATCGCCGATATTAGATCTTCCCTTACACTGAAGATGTTCATAGTATCGCGACCTGGACCTACTTAGCGTTCCCCGATCAGGATGATTCCTGTACATATAAGCCCTAGGATGATACTCCACGGTGGTCGTGAGCCTTTCAACCCCTGTTGGAAAGTTTGAAGAAAGGAAACACATAAAAGACCCGCAGTATAGTCAAGAGCCTTGCCGAAGCAGCTTGGAGCCACCAGGCACGCCCTTCTGGAACATGCCTTCGGGATCATATTTCTTGCTCGTCTCTCTGAGCTTTGAGACGCTCCCTTCCCCGTATCCAGCGATGATGTCGTCCTTCTGATAGGCGTAGTTTGGGAAGATGTAACGATGAAGCAGCCCCTTCTCAGATGCGAGCGCCCTGAGTTCTGCTAAAAGGTTGTTGACGGCTGTGAATATCCGATTATCGTCTTCTGGTAGCGTCCATATCGGATTGATCAGTACCACAAACAGCGGCCCATCAGACGGAGGAATGGACTTCGCGTTGCCGCCAGCCTTCTCCGAGTTCTCCAGCAGTGCCTTGGTCAGGGGGTGAAATCCGAAGGAGAATATAAACCCTGCGGCATCTTTGAGTTTGCCCAGTGTTTCCTGCCACTTCACGTGGAAATTTTCCATCAAGGGGATATCTGCCTTGATCGTCATTGAAGCCCAATATTGCCTATCAAGAGGTCAGCAAATACTGAGTTGGAGAAGATTTTCTGGCTGTACTGACCGTAGACCATCGCTTGAGAATTTGGACAGTTCCTCACAGAAACCGAGGTGCGTCGATGTCCGCATGGTGCCCATTTGCTTGATCTGCGGCTCCAAGGTGGTAAAGCGCTGTAGCGAAGGAGGGTTCTCCTCGCCTCGCGTGTGGTACATGACACAGGTCACGGCTTGATGACCAAAGCCGTAGCCGACGCTGCACATGATGTGAGTGTCCTCATCTGTCTCGTTGTACACGAAGTCACAAGCGTTCTGAAGGAGCTGGGAGAAGGTGTCGGGCATGTAGTATGTGACCCCGCCCCAGATATTCCCGGACTGGAAAGTCTTCATCTTGAAAGATGTAACGACACCGAAGTTATTCAGGCCGCCCTTAAGAGCGCGCCAGAGGTCGGCATTCTCTCCCGCATTGGCGCGGGCAACCTCTCCGGACGCGAGGACTACCTGAAACTCAGTCACCGAGTCGCACGCGAATCCCGTCCGCGCTGAGAACATTGATAGTCCACCTTTGGCCACGTCAGCAAGACATCCTGCATTACGTATATATCACTCTGAGGTTACCTCCTAGAATAAATCCCGCAACCCCGATCCGCCCAACGCGTCCTCCCGCTACTGTCAAGCCGTGCTTCTCCAGCTCGGCATACACAGTCGCCCATGTCTCCCCGACTCCTATCTGTACGACTGACTTGTCTCCGCTCAGCGTGACGCCTTTAAAGCCCCTCATGTCAATCGTAACGCCGTTCTGGACGTTTGCGCTACCTGCAAACGGAGTATGACCATGACCTCGAATGGCAAGCCGGCACCCTCCTGAAAGAACGTGCGGACGGAGAGCCTCGATCAAGGCCTGCACCTGCCTGACACTGGTTGATTTGACGATATACCAGGGCTTGATCTCATTCTCGAATGCGCTGAAGTATGAGCCATTTTCTTTCTCATATTCCTCGCTGCCAGGCAGCAAGATCGAGTCTTTGAGGACGCTGGTCAACGCATCCAATATCTGAGGATTGCGGGGGTTTGACATCTTAATTGAGTGCAAGTGCAACTAGCTCTGGCAATCAGTGAACGACAGAGGTCTAGGAGGAATGGCTGAAGGATAGTTCTAGTAACGACAGAGAGGGGGTTTCGCGCGGTGCAGTCAGTATTTATGCTTGTGCCAGCAACTGCAAATGTGCCGGAAGGGCTTCAAGGCTGGCTAAGCATGTTATAAGCATGCTGCTTTGTTCTCGAGCAAGGGGGAGGAATCTACAGAGCTAAGATTTGACTGGTTGTTTCCTTCATAAAAGTCGCTGAGCCTTACTCCTTCAAAGGCTAGGTCATGTAAAATAAGAGATCAAGATACAATTAAGTATATCATGTAAGTTACAGATGAGGGTCTAGACTTTCTCCGGTGCAATCGGCCGGTAGATGCTGACCTCTATGCTTGGTGCTCATATGACTAAACATCCGAGTATATCTCCCAGTATATAAGATTTGAGGTGGTGCTGTAAGGGCGTCGAACTCCACCGACGGAGAATAGGCGAAGCCGGTCGGCTACCCCAGTGGGATGCAGCCAGAGACGGAAAGACTGATGATAGCTTCGGCCTCAAGAGTCCCGAGGGCGCTTCGTATCAATAGAGATGGTCCATCTTCAAAGAAACGGATGCTAGAAAATACTCGGAATTTCCATCCATCTGCTCCGTACAGCAAAGTGACAATTGGTTAAAGATAGGAGGTCGGGTGCGGGGTAGCTGGAGGTGCTCACACAACCCGCCACGTTCTGATGCATATGCGCCTACAAAATATCTGTGGCGCAGGCGAAGGCCTGGCTCGCGGTGCCTTAAAACGGCTGATAACCCAGCACTGACTACTATCGCTAGCGTGGCAGCCTAAAGGGTTTAGTCAGTATTGACTTGCCCCACCACATTTATCAATCGTGTCCCAGCAACGGCTCTGATCAACAACCAACCACCGACTAATTAATCTGGCCCTGCCGCAGTGCCAGTTCAGTAGCCCAAGACTGAGTGGCTGGGTTTGATGCTCTCGTGTAAACCGACAGTTTTCGGATGCGTTGTCTTTGAGTTGGTTTGTTCTTCGCTTCTGCTTGCCTGTTGTGTGTGCCAACCTCATCTCTAGTTTCGAGGCTTCATTACGAGCTTTCTATCACATGATCGATCGCATCGCAAACTTGACCACTTGGTTAACTTCAACGCGACAATCTTTAATCGCCAAGGAAACGTTTCGACTGATATGCTGGATACAGATAACTCCTTGATATCCCACATCCCGTATATCGCACAAGCTTGAAGATCGCGTCAGCGTTCACAGGCCCAGCGCATATTCGCTGTAGGCAGGAGGGGCTGATCGACGGCGGCTGACGAACCAAGACCATAAAGCTTATTGTGCCTGTGTCCCCGTCGCAAACACATCGCGCCGACTCAAACGGGCTGCTTGTACTCGTGACCACAAGCCACTTTCAACACCACCACGCACCACCAGTAGATTCTCAAGGGAACTCCCCAAACTCTTCTCCGCCCTGATCTTGCACCATACTTCCCATAACTTCATCGACTGTGTTTCAAGCGATTATATCCGGGAAACATCTAGACAGGCGACTATACATATCCTCATATCTTCGTCGGATGATCGGCTCAACGTGGATGACTGCCATTCAACGTGTCCCAGACTTCAGTCTCATTTCCAGTGACGCGGACGTTATCTCTATCTCCAGCGAGCTTATTGCGCCATCGCGCCAACAATAAGCCAAACGAACCAGCACCTCTTTTGCGAAAGTTCAACAACCGACTCTGTTCTTTTGTGTTTCCGCCGGATCCATTCGCCGCCTTTGTCATCGCATGGCATGACCTTCTTTACGCCGAACCGGGTCTTTGTCTAATACCATGTCGTTCGGTCCACAGGTCGTCATACCCGGCGCATTCCATTTCGAAGCCTCTTCGAACGATGGCGCTTCCCTTTCCGGCGTCCATCCAGGTATTTTCCGACAGCCGGTATCCCCGAGCCCATCGACATCGGTATACTTGGGAAGATCCACGGGAAGCTTATACTCAGACGTTTCTACGCCAGGCCCAAATGTCAAGCGGAAGCGACAAGGTGGTAGGGAATCCACGCCGCTAAACGAGTGGACTATGGCTGGCGACTCGGGCTTCAGCATGAGCAACACAGCAGAACGAAAACCCGACCTTGGGGCTAGGAAAATTAGCGGAGGTAGAAGAAGATACATTTTGGCGGGTCAGATCAACACCCCAAACGGCGAAGCACAGAAGGAACTCGGGGATGCCATGCAGGATAGCGTATATTCTGACGCCGACTACAGACGCGCGCTAGGCTCGAAGCGGCCGCATCCCGAACTCGACACGCCGTCATCCAGAAACTCAACAGATTCCATGTTCCAGGGACAAAATCTACGGTGTCCCGGGTGGAGCGCCTTCGCCATAAAGACTCTAGGCGGTGTTGTTGGCAAGGTCTGGGAATTCTGCAAAACAGGGGCGTTCCGCGGGTTCTACGCAGGTGGAGGCAAAGGCTACGCGATACAACAGGCCCCGAGCGATCAGACTTCGAAGCCGGCCGGCCAAGTCTGGTGCAACGAACACGATGTCCCAACCCTCCCAAGCTATCCGGCGTCAACAGGATTGCCGGAATCGGATTACTCTCCCTACCACTACGAGCGAGAAGCCCCCGAAGCAACTACACCGCCACCTCCAGCAGCGAAGCGACGTCAGATTAACGACGGTACCCCTGGGGACGAGCTTCGCAAGAATTGGGTCGTTGTTAACGAACCCGTTAGCAAGAACCATCCTTCCGCCTTCGTTTCCCGCGCACCATCGTCGGCTTTTACTCCGCGGCGGGTGTCTGCCGCGCCGCGCCGCATTGACAAGCCCATCAACCGTCTCGATCCGCCGAGATTCGGCCGCCACCATCCAAGCAGGGCGAGCTACGCCGGAGCCGCATCCGCGCCGCGCCAGCCCGCAAGCTACGCGTCGCCTCGCCCTTCCTCCTTTGTAGCACCGGCGCACCGCAGCCCGAGCCGGATACCGGTCCCCGTCTCCGGCAGCAGCACAAACAGCCGGCCGCAGACTCCCGTCACCGCCGCGCACGGCACGCCGTCACGGACCCTGAGCCCGAGCCCGACGAAGTCGTCGTCGCAGGCCTACGGCAGCAGCAGCAGTAACCGCCGGAGGACGCCGGCCGGAGCGTCTGCGACTTCGGTAGCCTCAGCCTCAGCGGCGCCGAGCCGGATGATGTCGTCGCCGTCGGTGGTGCAGAGGCAGCAGCGCGGCCCGGCGGCACTCGAGATCGACGAGATCAGCCCGCGGCTCGACCGGGAAGCTAAAAGGCTCGCGGCCAGGCGGCTGCAAGCGGAGCGCGAGACGGACCTACGCATCAACGACTTCAACGCGCGCCTGCGCGAGATGATCCGCCAGGGCCGCGAGGCCCTCGGCACCAGCGTCGAGGTCGACCTCCTCGACGGCGGGGACGGGGATATCTGGGAGGACGACTAGGCGTGGGGAGGGAGCGAATCAGCCAAGGGGTCCTCGCGATGGGGGGTTGATGGTTGGATTCCCTTTTTGCATATTTTGATGTATTGTCTGAGTTTGACCTTGTGGCGTTTTTGTTACCTACACTTGGACTGGGCTGGACTGAACTGGACTGATACCATTGGCAAGGATACCGCTTCTTCCTTTCGTGGAGTTGCGTGGAGTTGCGTGGAGTTGATACGAGATGAAAAGGAAACTTCGTTATATAAATCTTGCAATGAGAATGAGTGAAAAATTCCTTGTATGAATCTCAAGAACCTATCCTCTCGAGGACTTCCGCCTGTGTTTTGGTCTGTCTTATGCGGCGGTTCCATTCTACGAAGCGAAGTGGCACCGGCCTTCACAGAATAGCACATAATAGACTGGACCTGTTCTCCTCTCACTGTTGCAAAGCCTTAAGGCATGGAGCGAGGACGATGGTAGTTAGTGGTTAGGCAGACATCCTTTATTTATAGGTCGACAGAACGCGCGGGCCTTTATAAATTTTGTTATTTCGAACACGGCACTGCCACTATGTTCCGGTTATTCGGCTCTTTCCATCTGAGAAGTGACCGCGATAAGGGGCAAGGGGAAACAAAGTGGGTTTCCTTACACTTGATGGCACAGTAGGGGCCTAGGTCAATGTATTTCGGAAGCCACTCCACTTGGCAGACCTTTCTAACTACTCCAACAACAACACTGAATATACTGGACTAGGCCTTTGCTACGAATACAGGTCGTGTGACCACCTCTTCGCCGGAAGCCCTCGGTGGCTCCGTTACTACAGAATTCACTCGCTCTGATTCCCTATACTTGTTCTAATCTTAGCCCGCAGGAGGAGATGATGACCTCCCGCCTGACCGGAATCTTGCTGAGGTAACTCTTTGGCCGTGGTCAACAATGGCATTGTTTAACTCCGGCCACCAAGAGAGCAAAGACATGAGAGTTGCGTCTACTCGAAAATGGCCTCTTTCTAGTTCTCACACTAGGTGGTGTTCCGAACAAGCCTATTGTTTAAAGACATCTGCCCAATCTCTATATAGTCCCAAGGCGCGCGTTCCAAGGACCTCAACGCCACAACCCCCTATTCATCTTATCTCAAAGATAGCAAAATGACGAGCTATCTACTTTCGCTGCCCAACGAGCTCTTGCTCTCGGTCGTCGAGCACCTAGTCCCCGAGCCCCTTGCCACCGGCTCGTCGCCCGAGCTGAGCCGTGATTACATCCAGCGACGAGGCACGCTCCGCCATCTCTGCCTCGTCTGCAAACGACTCTGCGGTATTGCGCAACCCCTGCTATTTCGAAACATCGCTGTCACTAACGGCGTGCAGACCGTCCTCCTCTTCCGCAGCCTGTGGAACGTCCCGGCCCTGCGCCAGTGTCCGTGGTCCTTCGCGTGCCCCATCCTGCTAAGCGAGCAAGACGTGGTGGAAGATACTCTGAACTGCTGGAATTCCAACGTTGACACGCTCTCCAGAGACCCCGCTGACCCCGACATTGCTCATTTCCTGAACAGTGGCTACGTACAACTGCGCCAGGTCGGGGTGTCCCTGGCCAGTGGGGACGCTCGACCGGTAACACTGGGCGGGGCGCACAGGTGGCTTGAGTTTTCGAGCGAGCTGCTACCGGAGATCCTGGTAGGTATTCTCCTGGCTCTGCAGGGACAAGTACGGGATGTCCTCCTGCGGACACCTGAGGAGGGCGAAACAGCCTTCGACCCCTTTTACTTACGGGATCTTTCCCGCTTCGTGAGGAATCACCAGGAGATACCAGCGACGAGACTAGCATTTTCCCCCACGCTGCTGTCGACAGCCAAGTCTCTCAGGCTCCAGGGGGACACAGCCCGCGACAACCACTGGCACGGAGTTCTGCCGACTTACTTCCCGTTCTGGGAGTTTGACTGCGTCACGAGGCTGGAGTACTACAGGGACGCTGCGGACTGGAACGAGATGCTCCGCCACCTAGACGACGAGGACCCGGCGGATAATCAGGCTTTGAAGAGAGACACCATGACCAAAGCCATGCACCAGATCGAGGAGCTGCGGTTCTACAGTAGCCGAATGGCACCGTGGTCCATGCGTCAGCTCCTGAGCCACTGTCCGAACTTGCGCTCACTGCACTGGGCGTTCGGCGATAACGTCGAGTGGCTCATCCCGACGTTGCTTGACGTGCGGTTCTATGAGTCGGACTTCGAGCCGCAGGCCTCTTCGGAGGCGACCCTCGATGAGGCCCTGATGGCGGCGTCGGGCCATCTGGAGTCGCTGCACCTCGACGTGATGATAGAATCCACCGTCCGCTTCGACTCACGATACAGGGTCACCTGCCTCTCAGCCTTCACCAACCTGCGTCACGTCACCATCGACACCGTATGCCTACTTGGGCTCAGGCCCTATGCCATGGACCCGTTGGAGAAGAACATCGGGCCTCTTCACCTCATCGACGTGCTGCCCCCGAACCTCGAAAAGCTCGTGCTCATCGAGAAGTGGTACGGCCACCAGATCCGACTGCAGGAGTGTGGTCCAGACTACCTCGTGTGGTGGGCCGAGGAACACCTGTGGCGGTTCGCGAGGCAGTGTCGCCCAAGATACGCGGCGCTTCAGAGTATCGTATACAGGGCGTCCCGCCGGGACACTAACGACTACTACGACTTTTTTCCTGAATGCGATACCACCGACGAGAAGTTTGCCACCGTCCGGGCGCTTGTGGGATCGCTTCCCATGTGATGCGAAGCATATTTGCGGAGGTCGGGGTGTCGTTCTCATGGGAATGGGTTGAGATGCGACGACCAAGACCGATGAGTCCTCCCTTGTGATGATTATATATTCTGACACCTGCCCTACATCGACTGGAACCCTGGGGTGAGTCTTGTGAGTCTCGTAGGTAAAGTACAATGCAGTTGATATGTACGCTGTTATTTCAGAAATTGTTTAACCCAAGTTCCCGTTATTCCCATGTCTTCCTCTGTTCGGAGTTTACCCTGGTAAACCAGATTTAGAGTTGTTAATAACAATCGTAGAGTAATAAGGAGTCATGTTGCTTTAAGCCCACATCTGAGCCTAACCGCTTAACACCTTGTTGCTTAGTCCTATTCGAGTGTTAATCTATAGCTAAGGAGTGAAATGCAGATGCTCGATCCTCCTGTCTATCAAAACATCAACGCTCCTATGTAAGCGTACAATATCACGAGCACTAGGCCACAGTGAATGCTCATTCCTTCTCAAGCTGCCCATGCACTGCGTCAAGTTTAGCGACACTTTGTCCGCTGGATGAACAAGCACCCTTACCTCAACTAGATCGTGAGAGTCGGCCCTAGATATCGAGAATTCAGGGAGGAGGGTATAGCTTTCACAGTTAGACATACGGCGGCACAATACACTGGTCTGATCTTGGTGAATACCTTAATACCAGTTGACATGGAAGGACATCGGCATATTCACAAAGTCGGCCTGGGGTCCCACCGAGAAGTCATCAAGAAACAGTTAAACCAACCGTCGTGTGAGAAAGCGACAAGGTCGTATTGGACCTGAACAGTTCGAATGGATGGCGAATGAGGTACGGCCCGCCTCCAGGCGCCAGGCGGCATCCAGGCACGATTCTGTGAGATCGGTGCAACTCATGTGCACCAGGCCTTGGCATGACCCGGAGGCTGAACGCAACCCCGCGATTCTCCTGCAGTATGGTAGGATCGCGAGAATTCTTCCCTAGCACGCAAAAGCCTAGCCTCCAAATCGTGCCTTATCGCCCCTCTCTGCGCCGCTTTGCCGCTTCTCTGGGCATCTTGGGGACCTTCCCGATATGGACAACTGACCGCGGATGCCGAGTGCTGGGCAGCAAATCGGTATCTTATCGACGAAATTGACCGCAGGTTCGCTTGCGTCTGGTGGAGGTATATATAGGCAGCCGGGGGAGGCCATCAAGGTTGGTTTTCTTTCATTCCAACGAGAAGGCTACACCACCGTTTGCAGCCATGAGATCGAATCAAGCATTGGTGGCGTTGCTGTCGCTCGGCCTTGGCGTGCGCGCCACGTATAAGCCGAAGGTCACATCGGAGAAGCTCCAGGCCGAAATTACGACGGAAAAGTGAGTTGATTGCTTTGCGTACGGTATTTGGCAGAGGGCTTAGCCCTGAGTTTCCCTGAGCAAAACTAACGGTCCATATTAGCCTCTGGGCTAACCTTGAGGCCCTGCAAGAGATCGCCGCTGCCAACGGAGGTAACCGCGCTTTCGGACTCCCTGGTTACGCCGCGTCGGTGGATTACGTCTGGGGTCGCATATCCGACATCCCGGGCGCCAAGGCGTGGAAGCAAGACTTCCCCGGACTCTTCAACGTGGTGGAGTCCATAGAGCTGCGAGTCGATGGGGAACCCTTCTATGTCTACGGCTTGACGTATTCCCCGTCCACTAGCGAGGAGGGTATCACTGCCGAACTTGTCCTGGGTCCGGAGGGGGCAGCGGGATGCGACGCGTCTTCGTACGAGGGCTTGGACGTTGCCGGGAATATCGTGTTGGTAGAGCGCTTCCGCTGCCCGACTGGTGGCACGCTGGCTGGTAGGCTCCTGCCCGCCGCGGCCAATGGCGCTGCAGCCGTAAGCCGAAGATCCCTGAAGACCTTGGGATCAGCCCTCGTCTGACTTCGATCAGGTCCTCATCTATAATAATGTCCCCACGAACGCGACCGCTGGCAGTCTCAGCCAGCCTAACCCCGACGAGTACGTACCTGCCGGTTTCATCAACCAGGCCGACGGCCTGGCCATGAAAGAGCGTCTGGAAGCTGGAGAGACGCTCGAGACCTACTTCCAACAGACACAGACCATCGAAGAGAGGATAACGCAGAACGTCTTCGTCGAGACCGAGGACGGCGATCCCGACAATGTCATTGTGGTATGTTCCGCTCTGCGCCGGAAATGATTCCCATACTTCAGACACTGATATGGTCGCAGCTTGGAGCCCATCTGGATAGCGTGCAAGCCGGACCTGGAATCAACGACGATGGTAAGAAACACTAGTGACCATCACACAGCGCCACCTCGAGACAGCTACTTACCCGCTGTGTAGGCTCTGGCACTAGCCTGATTCTCGAGGTTTTCCACGCGTTGACGAAGTACAAGACCAAAAACAAGGTCCGGTTTGCTTGGTGGGGCGCCGAGGAGAACGGCCTGGTGGGCAGCGAATATTACTGCTCGACTTTGCCCGCTGCGGAGGCCAACAAGATCCTAGCTTATCTCAACTTCGACATGGTTTCGAAGGGATACTTCGGAGTTGGCGACGGCGACGGAAGCTCGCACGGCAGTGTCGCACCACCCGGCTCAGAGGTGATCGAGCAGATCTACATCGACTATTTCAGCGGTAGAGGTATAGAGGTGACCCCTGCCATTATTACCAACGGCAGTGATTATGCCTCGTTTTGGCAGATCCTCAACAAGCGGTACGTATTTAGCCCTGCCGTCGAGCTTTCAAAGGCCCTTGCACCGTCTCTTTGTTGGTATCTGGATGGTAAATAACTAACTCGAGAGCAGTACGTGAATATGTAGTTTTGAGAGTTTAAGCTTGGGCCGTGAGATACTGACGGACAGAAAGCATTCGGATATCTACACACCGGAACAGGCGTCGAGCAGGACCCCTGTTACCACCAGGTCTGCGATACGATCGAAAACCCTGACCCGGAGACAATCACCATCAACGCCCAAGTGAGTGACCTCGTCCCCGGTTTCCTTTAATGGCAGATAGGCAGGCTGCCCATGATATTGTCACAGCCTCTAGTTGGAAGGACTGAGTTGACGACATGAATCAGGCTGCTGCCCACATGGTGGCTACCCTTGCTATGAAGGGGACCGAACTCATTCCTAAGGCTCCGGTCAACGCAACGATGTCCAACCACGTCAAGGCAAGAGGCCTGATGTGGGACCACATTGCCATTGAGGAACTGGAAGCTCTGGGAGAGAGGCATCTGGGATGTGGCCACGAGGTTTAACGGGAACAACCAAGATTTCGAAAAATATAGGTGTGATGTTGCCCGGCCAATGACCTCAAGTTAGCTGAGCTGCAGAGCGGCGACCCAACAATGGACCAGGATGGATAGAGGGCAAAAGTTGATGAATATAGGGGAAATCTAGTAAATGACTTAGCAATGGGAGAATCCCGCTTACGTCGGATTACATCGGCCAGTTCCGACAACCCCTTTTCCGGGTGCGAGATGGATGCAGCGGAAACAACATCGGTAAATAACTACGAGCTAATAATAGTACAGTGATTTCTCCAATTCCAATGAATGCCAGGCGCTAGTATGGAATCCCCGTTCCATTGTATGAGAGGAGCCTCCCCATGAGTCTTCTCGCAGGTGGCCTCAGAAATCTTAGTTCAAGGAACCGTTAGCAGTTATTCCCCTATTAAAAAGCGCGGTTCCGGGGACGACTTACGTGGTTCATAATGCTGTCGACGCTGACGTTGAAGGGAACGACCGCCTGATCGATGCCCAAGGACTTAGCGCCAGCGTCGCCCGTATCCGTCTGAATAAAACTGTGGCCGGAAGATACGGTCAGTGGAATGCATCAAACGGAAATGCCGGAATACAATAGAGACAGGATAATCGGCTACGTTAGCAGGGGACTCTGCTTACCCAGGAACGCAGAAAAAACTAGATAGCCATTGGGTCTCAGACTGGGCACGGAGCACAATATAGGTGAGCGCAAGGTTTGAAGCGCCGTAGGAGCCGAGGAGGAAAGGGGTTTTGTCCCTGAGGTTCTGGATGCTCACGGCGAACGTCGTGACGAACCTGGGCACCCCTGGCCCCTTGAAGTCGGCCGTCTTTCTTCAGCAGGGGGTACGTGGCCATGAGCAAGGGACAGGGCCGCCAGTGATGACCTCGAATATCTCTTGCAAGTCCTCGAGATCAATGTCCTCCACGCGGGCGAATACGTTCGCGATGTCCGCGTTGGCTATAACGATGTCGAACTGGTCCACCCCCGGGCCTGCACCGCCTTGACAGCTGCCTCTGCATCTATATCCACCGTGCTCTCGATCTTGACGAGTATCACGGACGAACCCTCCGCGGCAGGGAAAGCCTTGGAGGGGATGGCAGTTGAAGAATTCGGATCGCGCACGGCCGCTATCACCGTATTGTTTAGTCGGGATAGAAAGGCTTCAGCTAAGCCGCGACCAAATCCCGAAGAAAAAAGGGGTAAGCACCCCCTTTGGCGGATTACCGAAATGATGACGGCACCAGGATTCACTTAGCTCGAGTGGCTTCTGCGATCAAGACAGTGGTGGTCATCTTGCAGATCTCTGATATTGTCAGTCTGCTTCGCGAGTAGAAGGGTCCTGGCTATGGAAGGAAATGCCGTCGGCTTCTAGTGTTTAAGCATCTCGGGCCGTAGTGGCCTCATGTTACCAAGTACACTTATGTAGGCAAAAGTACGACCCGATTCGCCTTTCGAGTCTGAAGTATATTTCTTGCTATCTGTAATCACGTGTATATGTAGCATCCAGAATCTATACAAGGCGACGGACTACCGTACATATCGAGAGAACTATGTGATGCTACAGTCAAAGAGTCGTGTCAATTCTATGGAGCAAAAGTCGCCCATCTCGCCCGCATTGTGGTAGTCACGGAGATTGAACGTGGAGTGCCAACTCAATTCGTTCATGAAGTGTTAAACACTCGCCGTGGAGAGCAAGGGTATGTCTCAACTATCCACTTGGCGACCACGGCATCGCCAACCTACAGCAGTTCAAGCTTATATTTATCTCTGGATGGATAGTAATGTTTTCCACGGAATGCCGTGGCGCCTCGCGGAACCCCTGACTCGAGCTCCTGAGTGGGGCCGCAGCTATAGTCGCACCGCTGTGATAACGAATTTTACCCGTTCTTTACCTATTTATACGATGGATGGAGGCGAGAACGTATTTCCATAAGCCCCAGCGAAGATAGCAGTGCGTGGGACCGAAGCCAAATGAAGAGTGTTCCCCTACGACCCCCACTAGGTGGCCTCTTTAACGACGGAGGATGGGTTAATGATGAACTTAATGGGTGATAAGAATTGTAATGCTCCGTGTGAGCTTAAAGCGGCTCCAGCACCATGTGATATATCGCCCCATAGAATGGCCAAACCAGGTAATCGGCTGTCTTGGAGACTGGTGGCAATGGAAAAGTTCCAACCTAAGTCATTTCTTAAACGAACCCTCACTATATTCAGTGGCTGACCGGCCCGTCAGGGCGTATCTCGCCGTAGAGTCATAAAATAGACTCATTCTCGTTATCCCATAACTTAGTCAACCTAAACTCCTGATCCATGCTTGGACTTCGCGCACCCCTCACGATGCTCCTTGCTTGCCTCCTACTAGTACACCCAGGCCCCATGATAGGAGCCGCTCATATTCCATACAAGACACCCGTCCAAAACTACAACACCGCGAGGAGACCTCTACTCCTTGATCTCCCTTTTCTGAAATAGCCCTGCACAGTCGAGTTAGCGATCCGAGTCCTCAGAAACCCTCGACAGATCTGTAAGGACGCACCTTGGATCTCCGGCATCCACGGGTCCCTGAGCTTGCCGAAGAATTCACCCTTGGGCTGGACCTGTGCGCGCGCGTGGTCTTCCATCGTGCCGTAGAAGACATAGATGTTATCACCGGCGTTCGCCTAGTCACCGTCAGCACTTTCACGTCAGGAACCTCTTCTCCCTTGAAGCCCCCTTTCTTTCTGCTCTCCGCATATCTACGACTTGACCATCATCATCATCATCATCATCACTACTGAGTTTCTACTCACCCCGTACTCGAGCAAGGGGCCACCGCACGTGCCGCAGAACTCGCGGTGCAGGAGCGTGCCGCTGCCGTTGTCGGCCTCGTGGACGCGGATCTGGTCGCGGCCCTGCTTGATCTCGAAGGCCGACTTGGGGATCTTGGTCGTGATGCCGTGTTCGCCTCCCGTGAACTTCTTGCAGTTTCCGCAGTGGCAGATGCTCGTGCGCGCCTGCGAATGTGGATCGTCCAGCGTGATGGTGTAGCGGATCGCGCCGCAGTAGCAGCCGCCCGGGAGGGGTGCCATAGCTGCTGCCCTGGTGGAGAACTGCAGTGCTTGGGATCGGTGTGGCTCCCGTGTGGCCGGGTAAGCTAGTGAGAATCCGGAACCCGAGGCAGTGGTAAATGGTAACCCTGATCTTAGGAGTATAACGCTAAGCCTTGGTAGGGTGCGTGTAATCATCACAAGTTGAACACCTTGATGGTGAGATGATACTTCAACGGCTGGATATAGTACGAGAAACAGTTTATCAATATATTCGCTTGAGTGCTATAGAAGTTGAAGCTTATGACGACATAAAGGGGTCCCGAGCTGACGGCTTTACGACGTCATTTGGCGATCTGCCCCGCAACCACCAACGCTTTTCCGATTTCCGATCAGGTAAGAATATAAACACCACATGATGCACGAATATTGAGTCGACGATGGGAACGTCTACCGTGGTACGAGTTTCAGGCAGCACGCACGTTGAATGCGTCCCGGGTGGAGATAGCGTTGATCGATGCCTAGACAAATCCCCTCCCACTATCCTATCAGAGTAAAATGCGAAGAGGTACAACTATAGCGAAGTAACCAAAAGAACGTCTGTTGTGGGGATAATATTTATGGTCTCCTGAACATTGAACAGTTCAAATACGTTTACTGTCTGCTTTCGGGTTCTCTTCTGCTTTCGGCGCCACAGGATTACCGTTCTGCAAGCATTCGGAGCATATCATACCTACGAAATACTCCTTTGACTCCCTATTTCTGGCCCTCCCGCACTCCCTGCAGTGATTAGTGCACAGGAAGCGATCGCAGGACTTGGCCGGACATTCGACTTTCCATCGGCAATCCTGGGTTAGATGGTTCTGGCCGCAGCGGCACTTCTGCAAGTGGCACTTCCTGCCCGTGTGACCTCTTAGTCCGCACATGCAGCAACGATGGGCACATAACATGGCATTCTTGTGCTTGAAGTGACCGGGTGGGTAGGGTGAGCCGCAGCTTCGGCTACATCGCACGGAGCAGTTGGAGACGGTATGGTATTGTGGGAATGGCTGGCATTTGCATCGATTGACTGGCTTGACCGGACAGTGATTGGCCTTATGAGCCTTAGAGTTGCAGTAACCGCAGTTCGACAGGCATGTATCTGCTCGATGATCGTATCTGGTGCAGTTCGCACATTGGCGTTCAGGGACTCTCTTTGAACGTGGCTTAGGCGGGTCCTTGTCGGACGCCACCTGTGGTCTGTCTCGGAACATGGCTCGGATGTGTGACCGACTCAGGCTTCTCCTCCGGGAGAATTTGTCAAGTTCGGACAATGGCCGTCGAGGAAATATTATATAACGGTCCCTCCAGTTGACGGAGCAATGGGACCCGGGCGGAGGTAAGCTACTGCGCCGACGAGGCTTGCTACGGACAATGTAATCCGTATCGTTAAGTGGAATATCATTGTATCTTCTGGGATAGCCAACTCTCAAGAGCCCGATGATCCTCTGGAGAGACTCCCGCAGGTGGTAAAAGAAGCTCTCCCTTCGCAACACAACAAGACAAGGTTCAACGTAGAACAGCGAAACCGTCTGACCGTGAATCGAGTAGTGATGACCCCCGGAGTACAAGTGAAGACGGTGCTGCACCTCCAGGTTCGTCTCATAGCTTTTCAGGCAGTCTATCATATCTCTCTTCCATCCAGAAGAAGAGTTGGACTCCCTCTTGTCTAGATTCTTGTCTAGATGTTCCATGAACTTGAGGAATGCCTGCAGCGCAGGATCCATCTCTAGAAAATGGCGCTGTACAAGCCCGTAAATTATCTCATCCAGAGCCGGGAACGAATGAAACTCGTCCGACTGGAGATTCTGACAGTGATACCACTGCGTAACGGGTGTCGGTGGAGGCGTATCCCAGTGCCAGCCCAGAAATTCCATCTCTAGATTGGAAAGCTCCTCGGTCCCCCACTTCGTGGCAAGCAACCTACCAGCGGTCTGGAGGTCACGTCCGAGTTCACGATCCTGGGCTTTGGCGTAGCTGAAAGGAGAACCCTTAGACCTTGTTCCCAGATATGTCTTGCCTTTGACACGACGAGGTCGCATATAGTCCTCCATGATTCGGTTCACCATTATGTCGCGCTTCCCTAGAGGACGATGCGCGTAGCGGCTGAAATCCAGGTCCAAGCCGTTCAGTGGGTAATGCACACCATTTCGAATTCGTGCTCTGCCCAAGTCGGCTTCGGCCTGACACTCTTTTGCAGCTCCACCGACATCGTTACTTGGATCTCCAGAGAGCCGTCTTGCGGCCATGTGAGATCACGCTGGTCTCTTGCTGTGAGCTCTTTGTGCAGATGGAACGTAGCTCCAAGGGACTTTCCTCGGTCCGGTCAACCCTGGTAGGAGACTCGGACAACGCTTTCAGAGCTTACAGAGCCTGGGTATCCCCTGCCGTCTCACGGAAGGTGTCAAAGGGAAGACGGATTCTCGTTTCCGTAATTGGACGCTAACTATACCCGGAGTTTCGGGTCGTCGTTCATTGGTCATCGACTCGGGACCCTTTAGTATGGGCAGCTGTTGTGGAAGGTTCGTCCACCGCCACCGCATAGCCCCGGAGTTACACTTAGCGAGATGCGGGGTGATAAGGCTGGCCAGCCCCAGTCAGCTTGGAATAAGTGTCGCAGGATTGGCCCAAAGGTCTCGCCCCGGGTGGGCCTTAATTGCTGCAGGCACATCAGGCCAAATGCTTAGCCGTTCTCGTTTAGGTTCCGAAACCTTTAACGGACTCTGCGGGCCGCCGCCAAGAATCAACTTTGGACAAACAGCAACAGTCTCCGTGAACGAATTAGGAATGTGCTACTTTTAGTCAGCATCCATGAGCTCAGCTGAGCTAGTCTTTCGCATGGCTTTCTCTTGTCGAACTTCGCTCTCTTCTCTGTCTGGGGGAGCTTATGTCATTAAGCGATCTAGAACCTGGAAATGGTGAGCACAGATCTTACGAATTGAATGAACTTTGAAGATAGCAGGCGAACTGGTGCCGCGTGATGGCGTCAGATATCTCGCCGGACTTGGAACATGACGTCGGCTTGTTTATGTACTGCTGATGGAGGAGCGTAGGATGGCTCGTTTCCTTGACTCAACTGGATGTGGCACGGCCAAATACCTCTCGACAATACTAAGCTTTCCGTCCGGAAAAGGTCTGGAACATTTCCATGGAAATCGACATCTCATCTACTTCCTTGACCGGCCCATAATCCCCGTTCGCGCCTGGCGCCCTTGTCAAATTCTCCGCGTTGGGTCCCAAACAACATGTCCGGAGGTTCGGCTAGCCCTCGATTACATCAGGGCCGTCTAACCGGGTAGAACCTCGTCCTATTAGGAACCCCATAGATATGAGTACCCACCCAGTCGTCCTTCAGTCACATGTGCGCTGCTCCGTGAGTTCAGCTACCCTCTCGCTTGACCAATGTATAGCACCCATATAAGTTGCCGGTCTGCCTGCTGGACGTCGATCACTTCTTGTTCCTTCGTAGGTGCAGTATCCAGGGCATCACGAGGTTGCGATTGACGACAACATGGGTCTCTTTCAGACTCTTCTACCACTGCTGCTTGCAGTTGGCTCCAGTGAGTACTCATACCTCTTCCTGCTTGTGGTGACTAATCAGAAAATAGACGTTCGGCAATGTCTTGGACAGAGCGGCACGCCGACAGTGTACACTGATCCCGATACTGGCATCACTTTTGACACCTGGATCGTGCCGGATAGGAACTCGGCCCCTCGCGGAACCTTCGGGGGTATGACCTTCGGTGTCGCGCTTCCCTCTGACGCCCTAGAAGTTGACGCCGACGAGTTTATCGGCATACTGGTAATTCCTCCTAGCGTCTCTTGTCTGGGATCCTGCTGATATGTCGAAGCAATGTCCATCTAACAGCACTGCCTTGACGGGATGGTGCGGAGTCTCGCTTGGTGGGCCCATGACCAACAGCTTGTTACTTACAGCGTGGCCGTACGAAGATGAGGTTCTGACGTCTTTCCGCTTCGCTACCGGCTATGTCGCTCCCCAGTTGTATACAGGAGATGCGAAATTGACCCAGATTTCGTCCAATATCAACCAGACCCACTACAGTATTATATTCCGTTGCCAGAACTGCTTGTCGTGGAGTCAAAGCGGAGCGTCAGGTTCGGCGTCGACGAGCAGCGGCGCCTTGGTCCTGGGCTGGTCCAACGCCTTCCCAGCCCCTGCGGAACCCGAATGCGCAAGTGAAGCTTCCTTTTCCCAGCACAACAATGGAGAAGGTATTTTCGGTGCTCAACTCGACAGCAATGCCGTCAACCCTTCTTATTCCGAGTGGGCCGAGTTAGCCACGGCGACCGTCACCGGCTCCTGTGGAGATGCCACGCCCACCACCACATCGTCGACAACGGCCGGGCCCACTGCTACCGGAGTGCCGGTCCCGACAGGGTCCGTTTACGACTATATCGTCGTCGGATCCGGTGCTGGTGGAATTCCCATTGCCGATAAATTGAGCGAAGCTGGAAAGAAGGTACTCCTTATCGAAAAGGGGCCCCCGTCCTCTGGAAGATGGGGAGGTGACATCAAGCCCGAGTGGCTCGAGGGTACCAATCTGACCCGTTTTGATGTTCCCGGCCTTTGCAACGAGATCTGGGTTAACTCCGATGGCATTGCTTGTACCGATACTGACCAGATGGCCGGCTGCGTTGTCGGTGGCGGTACCGCCGTAAACGCCGGTCTGTGGTGGAAGGTTTGTCTCTGTTATTCGGAGCACTTGGAAAGCAGCGCTGACTACGGGAATAGCCATATGAACTTGACTGGGATTATAACTTCCCTAACGGGTGGAAGACTAAGGATATGAAGGCTGCTACCGACCGGGTGTTCTCTCGGATTCCCGGTACTGACGCGCCTTCTATGGATGGCAAGAGGTACCTCCAACAGGGGTTTGAGGTCCTAGCCGGCGGTCTGAAGTCCTCTGGTTGGAAGGAGGTTACAGCCAACAATGTCCCCAACCAGAAGCACCGCACGTTCTCTCACTCGCCTTTCATGTACATCAACGGCGAGAGAGGCGGAGCTATGGCCACTTACCTAGTCTCCGCCGACAAGCGATCGAACTTCGACTTGTGGACGAACACTGCAGTCAAGCGAGTTATCCGAAGCGGCGGTCATATCACTGGTGTCGAGGTTGAGGCCTTTAAGAACGGCGGGTACCAGGGAGTTGTTAAGACGACTGCCGTCACCGGCCGCGTGATCCTCTCCGCCGGCGCGTTTGGCTCCGCCAAGATCCTGATGAGAAGTATAAACCTCCCCCCGGCGGGTCTCATAGAACTCTGTCTTACATGTCGGTACAGGTGGAATTGGACCTGTCGACCAGTTGGAGATCGTTAAAAGCTCAACCGACGGGCCAACCATGATTTCAAACTCTTCCTGGATTGAACTCCCGGTCGGTTACAACTTGGAAGACCACACAAACGTTTGTTTATCCCCTCCAGCAACCCCAACCTGCAATCAGTTGTCCCTTTACTCACTTCGTACGTAGACCGACGTAGTTATTTCGCACCCTAATGTCGTATTCTACGACTTCTATGAAGCCTATGACGACCCGATCCCCGCTGACAAGAATATGTATCTGGGTGAGGAAAGGAAGTCACCTCCCAACGCTTTACAGGGCTAACTGTAGAATAGACAAGCGCTCCGGTATTCTGGCCCAAGCAGCCCCGAACATTGGCCCACTGTGAGTAGAGGTCCACAAATCCTCGTTTGGCCACGCCTAATACATTACAGATTCTGGGAAGAGATCAGGGGTGCCGATGGTGTCGTCCGCCAGCTACAATGGACAGCTCGTGTCGAGGGCAGTCTCGATACCCCTAACGGCAGTATGTCTCTTCCACTAGGACCCTCGGATCTTCCGTTGCTGACAAGGCTAGTTGCCATGACGATGAGTCAGTACCTGGGTCGTGGTGCCAAGTCCAGGGGTCGTATGACGATCACACCTGCATTGACGACCGTCGTCTCTACCAACCCTTATCTCCGTGACGAAAATGATGTTCAGGCAGTCATTCAAGGCATCAAGAGCGTCAAGAACGCTCTCAAGGACGTCCCTGATCTCGTCTGGAACCATCCGTCAGAGAATCAGACCGTCGAGGACTATGTGAACAGCGTAAGTACCACGGAGCAATCAACGCTGGATCCCAGTGCTAACTCTTTTACAGATGCTCGTGTCGTACACCAACAGACGTTCCAACCACTGGATCGGTAAGCATCTGCACGGAGTCGAGTAAGACGAGGAGGTTCTGACTGACATGGTACAGGCACCAACAAGCTCGGAACCGACGACGGTCGAAACGGGGGTACTTCCGTGGTTGACGTCAACACCAAGGTCTACGGCACGGACAACTTGTTCGTCGTGGACGCCAGCATCTTCCCTGGTCACGTCACTACGAATCCCCAGTCGTATATCATGATCGCCGCGGAGCGCGCGTTCGAGAGGATCCTGGCGCTGCCCGCCAACAAGCCACGGCGCCGCTACGAACAGTGCGGTGGCAAGGCGTGGACTGGCAGCTTCACGTGTCAGGAACCGTACACCTGCACGTACCAGAACGAACATTACTCGCAGGTGAGTAGTTATAACTCCATCCCTTAAACATGAGACCATTACTGACTTGCAACAGTGTCTTTGAGAGGAGTGCTGGAATACTGTCAACAATATATCTATTTCAATAATGCATATATAGGTTCAAGAGATCCATACTCACTTCATCCGCCGTCTTCTATCTGAGTGATTGTCTCTCCGTGTATATCAATATTCCGTCTGTTAATAACAAGCTCATCCGCTCTGAATTCCCAGAATCTCATTTAATATACCTTATGGAAACCAATTAAGATACCATGGAAACGTTAAGGGGATAAGTTATCATTAGTGAAATGCCTGAATGGTGTCGAAAGCCTCCCAGCAAAATGTCGCAGGAATACCCAATGACTATAGACCTTTATGAATTTGCCAGGTGAAAACCGTGTCTAGACTAATGTGTCCTGATGGCTCTTTGTCTCTTCCAGGGATTAGGTCAATTATGCGTAATTATACCTCAAGGTTCATCTAGCACATAGATCCATGCAATCTCGAACAAAGAAAGGGGCAGTCAATGATGACCATTGTCCACAGACAACCTGAGTTCCGGTTTCGGACATTCACTCGAGACACAGTCAGCCGTTCTTCTGCTTTGGTTTTGAAGTCTCTCAGTATAGTCTGTACAAGATGAATTCGCCGACAAGATGGAGAATAGGGCCTCAGACGTTAAGCAGAATAATTACCAAGCCGAAAACAAACCAGATTCCCGGCCAAGACAAGGTCTCTCCCGCGGCGGTCGCGGAGGCCAAATACCTCCTGGAGAACTTCGACCGGGCAAAAGAGAAGCGCTTCCACTTTGAGAGAATTATCGCCGAAGGCTCCTTCGGGGTCACGTTTAAGATGAAGATGTGGGAAAAGCAGTCCCTGACTCTCGAGTCACGGCCCGTAAGGAGATTCGTCATGAAGAGGTCCTTGAACGAGAAAGGTCGTGAAAATATTAGCCTGGAAATTGAATTTCTACGAGTATGTGCCCAAGTATCGGGGGGGTATTTAGCAAGTTTCTAATGCCGCCTCCCAGAAATTCCAGGGGGCTATCCACGTCTCCCAACCGTTCCACATCGACGATACCGAATCCGGAAATACGTGGGTATACCTCAAGGGCCCGACTCTGTTCATTGAGTGGCTTGATAACGGCCTCCTTTACGACTTCATCGAGAGGGTAGGCGACTGGGGCGCGCCGTTGCCTAACCGGATGCTTTGGAGGTTGTTCCTATGCCGTAAGTACTCGGACTTCATCTTGGCAAAGAAGTCTGGGGGCTTAATGCCCGACTACAGTATGTCGATTCCTCGTCGCCTTGGCTTGGCCCCCAGAGAAAGACGGAAAGTCGCCTCCCCAAATAGAAGAACTCCCAGAGCCCAATAATCAGGGAAATCGCCCACCCAAATCTCATATTATTCATGGAGACCTACATAGTAGGAATAGTAAGCATTTGGACTACGATTGTGAAGGGAATGACTTTACTCACCCACCCAACTAGTTATGATCCACAACTTCGAAGAACGCGAGCACAAGGAGGTCCCCATGATAAAGCTCATTGACTTCGGGATGACCCGCGAACTCCGCGCAATAGAGTGAGTTATTTCATACTCTTAGGATTATGATGCTGAAGGCCTCATAGCAAGATACCAGATGCGGCAGTCAAAACAAATATGTTAGATATCGGAAAGGTCATGCTGGCATTCCTGGGGTGTAGCCACCGCGGCGGCGCGTCGGACATGAAGGTGACGTACCGGGGCGAAGAGACAACCATCAAGTCATTTGCGAGAGACATAGACGGCCTGAGCCCGACATATAGAGCCCCAGCTGCCATCGTAGCCCGTCATAAAGAGAAGATGGAAAACCTGGACCCGGATATCAGAAGCCTCGTGGCGTTGTGCTGTGTTCAGAACCCTAACGAGCGGCCGGAACTCGAGGATCTCCTCGGAGAGGTCGAGCGTCATGTGAAGACGAAGGAACAGAGCGACTATGTCGGGAAGAAGTATTACGAGAACGAGTCGAACGCAGCAATCTCGAGGATCGTAAGGGAGGTGATGCTCGATGCGAAGGACAAGCAAGAGACAGAGCCGATACCACCTCTGCGCCCGCCATTCCTTAGCACACCATCCCTCGGCCCGTCACTGCTTAATCCTTTCCCTGGTGTCAGTAGAGATCCACTCGACGCGTACGGTATACCTCCGCCACCTCCTAGATTAGGACCTGGATCTGGCGGAGCTGGCGGATACTCACCGCGACCACCAGGCTTTGGAGGTGACTTTTTCCCAGGCTGACCTTCATATGGTGCACAACCAAAAAAATAGGGCACGGCTGAAATCATGGGTTACGGGGGCATTGTTGTGAAATAAAGAATAGTTCGTACATAAAAGGAGTGACGTTGGATATACCAGGGAATCATTAGAATAGGTCCATTGGAGCTTGGATTATCGTGGAGGAATCACAACGCCCTTGGCAGAATAGTCTCCTTTGGATCCTGCTCTCTACTCTATGCCTGATCTTTTCCCAGGGTGAAGTGTTAGAACTGCTTCAGTTGCCATGCAACGTGGCGGAGGCTTGCCTGAGATTCATTCTGGAATTATCAGAGAAATCCTATTACATATAAAGGGCATCGCTGGCTTGTGATGTAGAGGGGCTTCGGTGCCGCTTTACGAATAGGAAGCAGGGCCTTCTGAATTATTCAACCGCCAAAGTTTCTATCCGGAATACTTGAAAAATAGCTTGCCTGGGTGTAACTGGCTTATTGTGAATATAACTGATGCAGTTCCAAATACACATCATTCTGGCTTCACCGATTTCAACGGGGTAATTATGCTTCTGAAGTGTTACTGGTCAAAGCAGCAAGAATCTTCTTAAGTTCGGCTCCTTGGTACATGTTTTACAGCATCAGGATGGTGATTTGGTGTCAGGTGCCAAGGTGTGACCCCCTTTCTAGGGCCCAGTGACCCACCAGTGAGGGCCCGGTTTGTGTATATATAGGGGGGCTTCGCCCCCAAGTAGTTAGGGAAAGGCAGGCATTAATGGTCATCTATTTACTATCTATACTACGAACTACCAGCTAGGCTGCTTCTTCTGCCTTTCACTCTGTACCTCCCCTTTTTTCTCTGACATTTGGGAAGTCTGTTTTGCTATGACTTGTTATGAATATGCACACGTCACGCGTTCCCCTCTCATCTCACCCACACCACAAAACTTCCTCCCACTGATCTTTTCCGGCCTTGCGTTGCACCCCTCTCCCCTGTTTTGTTTCCTCGGTTCTTTTGAACTTCGAGTAGGTTCCAAGCATTTTTGTCAACAATTTCGCACTCATGTATCGTTTGGGATTACCCCACGCACTTGATACTCCCCCGTACAAATTCTGTTCCTCCCAGTAAGCCTATATTCCATTTTTGCAAAAAGCAAAAAAACTTGGATTGCTCCTAGTCGCCCTCTTCTTAACATTTTGCTGTACCGAAATATGTTTTCACCAACCCTTCCTGATATACAGGTTCCGGTTCGCCATCCACAGCCAAATCGACACTCTGAAGAGATAACTCATCACCACCGTTTTAAGTAAGTCATCTACCCAGACTTTCTTAACCACACTCTCTATTCACCTCTCTACCATTCCTTTCGCACTTCACACAACGAGTTCGTCATAGGATTCAAATCCTCCGCCTTCCTCAGTCCCTCATGCTCTCTTCTCCCATCCTTTCCATCCACAAAAAAGCTGAGCCTCTTCAAATTGCACATAGAAAACCCAAGCTCCTGAGTATTTGATGATTTGTTTGCCTCGATTATTTGGTTCTTTTTCTTTTCTCCATCCTTTCCAATGTCTGATTTTTCCATTCCTCTGCGGCGGCCACTTTCTGCTTCAGCCTCATTCCTATTTCACGTTCACCGTAAAACTTATGGTCACCGCCTCACTCACTTCTTCGTCACCTTGTCATCACTCATTCCACTCAGTCATTTTACTTTTAGTCGATGGATCATTGACAGTTTCTCTGTTCGGACCAAGGGCACGAGCATCAGAAGAACCCAAGAATTAAACAGGGACACGAGGACCATAAGAACGTGGGCATAATAAGAATGCGAGACTCATAAGAACAAGAGCATTATAAGAACACGAGCCACCCATGCAAAGAAAACAAACATCAGCGCCCTTGCAGGTAACGCTTCCAACAGCACGCAAGACCACCCCAGACGCAGGACTGGCTAACCAGGCAAGTGACCCAAGCCCTCTCTCCTCGCTGATGCAATATTTTCGCAGAACACGATCTCCGACAGGACTCGCCATGATTCCCTCGGGAGATCGGCTAGCGGAGCGGTCTGGGTAACACGGGAGAAATTTTTTCTCCTTACCTGTGGAAGGCTTTTGAGTCGGCGGTGAGTACCTGAACCCCCGGCGCCGAAGCCTTCGAGCCTTTGCGTGTTCTCGGGCAGTCGTCCTTTCCCTCCCTCTTCTCGTCTTGGGGGGGGGGGGGGGGGGGG